>LYUA01000383.1:1134791-1145094 GCA_002093875.1 Calopteryx splendens
TGCCGTTGGGCTTGGTACTGGGAGAGCTCTAACCTCACCTACCAAACCGACCTTTGGGTTGATTACTAATTGTAATCCGTAATTATTAATTGCGGATTGAGTCTAACTATTATAAGGTAGAATTTTGTGGTCCCTGAAAACTGTCACAGAACTTAGTGGACTAATAAAGCAAAACCATGTACGAAAGATATGCTATTTCTTGCTTCAGCTTTTTGAATATTCTGGCCTCCCTCTCACCTTCATGTCTTATAAAAATCTAATTCTTTTCCTCTGACTTCTTTATTTACCTACCTAGTATTCTCCTATCTTTATCATAGCCTTCTACATCTATCTATCTCTCAGTCACCACCTGGTACTTGCTCTCTTCTTCAGAGTTCTTTCTTATATTAATTTATAGTGAACTTGCAAACAGAGGACCAACGAAATAATTGTTCTCACTAAGGGCATTGTGTGTGGAAGTACCAGCTAGATAAATTTATCATGATTTTTAGGAGTTAAAAAAAATTTTGTGGGCACAATTTGGCCTGTTTTGCATCAGCATTTTTTTACCATGTGCTTTGTTATACATTTTTTACTTGATCTTAGGATAAAGATATTTTATAGTTTGTTATCTGGTACATCAAGTCTTCTATTCCCTTAACTTTATTATTATCATAGGTCTCAGTTTCACCAGTCAAATTCACCAAAAGTGATCATTTTCTAAAGTGGATTCTAATATTTGTAGTATTTGGCAGTGGACTTATCTACACACATGTATTAAGCTGAAGAAAGAAGTGGTGTAGGTGTGTCTTTTGTATATGGCTGTGCTTTATAAGTTCACAAGGTCTGTGATAGTTTTCAGGAACCAAACAAATCCAGCCTCCTCTTAGGGGTAGCTGAGATGATGATACACTCAGACTCAATCAGGGTTCTTAAACTCTTACATTACAATAAGCAATGAAAAGCCAATTGAATTTACCAAAGCATGTAGCCTAGGACCCTTGCCTACCATCCAGCATCAGTAACTGCATGCATTTTATGCAATTTTATATGAAAATTGATTTCATGGTTTACTCAGGGTAACTCTTGTATATGTCATTTTACTTTGTGCCTGTTCATCATCTCAAAAATATTCACTTTTTAATGCATAAATTGAGTTTTGATAAAGAAAATCTAGTATGTATTAGTAATATCATTTGTTTATGCTGCACGTCTGGGATGCTTCCCTATCACAAACCATTGATTTGTGTTTACATAATTTCTGTACTAGCATCTTTACTTACTAACCTGAAGTTTGCTTTTACATTTCGCTAGTGTGTTCTTTTAATGAAGTTGAAAATACACACAATGCTGAAATTATTATTTGATTAACAAGTTATGAGCATTTTCTCCTGAGCTGAGGCAAATTCAACTGAATGGCTGAGCCCTTGCGCCTAGCCCAGTTAAGGGAAGCCCCATTATTCACCAGGATCTTAATGTAACCAGTGTGCATGTAGAAAAATGTCTTATAATGAAGGCTTAAACTGCAAAGTGTTGACATCAGTCAAATTCCTTATGTTTTTATCTAATTTGGAGATCTTTGATATGCCAAGCAATTACAAGGAGGGAATTGTATTGAAAATTGTCTTTCCATTGCATATCACTGCCAGGTAATATACAATTATCTGTTGAATATGCTGACAATTTAAATTTCACTACCAGTGCAAAATTATCATAGGTCGATTTAACCTCCAGGAAACTAACTAGTGTCATGGAAGGGCAAAGTCTGTTTTCAGTTTCTTGGAAATTGATGTGAAAGATATTTAAAAAGGTGGCAAATTTAGGCCGATGGCACATAGACCACTCAGCTGAAAAAGTGTGGCACTGCTGAGCAGTTAAAATCTTTCAACGTATTTCATGTAACTATGATACAGGAGCATTTGTGGTAGCATTTAAAGTGCTGCTGACTAAGAGAGGTGAACATTAGTCACTTAGCAATGCCACGCAGTGGTGCTATTAAGTAGTCTGTGAGTACCTACCTTAATTTGGAGCATGGCTATAAATAAAATATCTACCTAGTTATTAAATATATATATATATATCTCCTTTGAATGTATTAATGTAGGTATTCATTTTGATTTAAATAAATGGTTCAGATAGAATAAATCAACTACATGAGTCTCACAATAGATGAAGGATGTATTCTGGAAATTAGCTTTCTTGAGGTTCACTTGTGAGTTTTAGAATCAGAATCTAGAAATTCACATTTGCAAAAGCCATTTAATGTTTCTTTAACCATTAGCTTAATGAATAAAAATAATTTCTCTGGGATTTCGACTTTGGTTTCATTCATAAACAAGCACAGGATGAACTGGGAACTTGTACAGTCCCATTTTTTTGGTGTCATTTTTATTTAAGAGCTCATTTGAAATATGACACCATAGACCCCACTATCTATGCTTGGAGAAATAATTTACCTGAAAATTGTCAGGTAAGATTATAACATCTATTAAGGGACTCCCCATACGCCTTCCTTGTCCAAATAATTATGGTATTTGGAAAAAAGTGGCCTGGGTCTGGCTGAAGCTCCCTAGAGGTATCCCTCGGTAATGGACCATGTCCAGACCACCAGGCAAGGAAATTTGGAAGTGGGCAATGTAAGATAGAAAAGGATTAAATATATACGCAGTTTGTAATATTAGATACACTGATTTATTATGTTCTCTTGAGTTGACATCTATTTCAAAATACTTATTAATTACAATATTGTGACTTACACGTTGTGACAACATGTGCAAAGGTGAAATAGTGCAACTCTTTGGCTGGCAGCAGCCAATCACAGATTTCATTAGCAAGAATGGAATCAAATGTGAAAAAAACCTGTTGAGAACAGAATTCCTCTTATCTCTCCATGACATTGTGAATATACTGGCAGAAATAAGAGGTTTACTTTCATTAGTAATGTACAGTGCTTCCCATTTATGTTCTTTTAAAATAAATTATACAAATTGAACATTTACTCCCATTTTTAAATATTCATTTGCCTAATGGTCCTTTGAGAAATATGTGTATACAGCTTGTTTTTCCTTCACTAAATTATTTTTTGTTCCAGAGCTCATGGGAGATGTCATGCCTGCTACAATTTTTCTTAGCTGCGGTTAAAACTACCTTGACAAATAACATTAAACTTTGAAAACATGAATACTTCATTTTCTATATTATTAATATATATATATTGGTAAAAAGAATAATGATAAAAATACAGACAGTCCTCGATGACTCAAAGCAATGAAATTCATCAGGGAAGCATATATTTGAAAATACAATAATTGACTCACTACTGTTTTCATTTGGTGTTGTTCGCAAGAACCATTTAGTTACAGCCATCAACTTTCAACGAGGGTTTCCGAAGGCCTTTATGCAATTGTGATAATGTGTTGGCCTCCCCTTTCAAATTAGAAAAGCCTGAATGCCTCCCTGACGAACAAGGAATGAATTTATGCATATCACATTCCAGTTTAGTTTCTTCATGGGACTGAGAAAGAGGGGGAAGAGTTGCCACCACAGCTCTGTAATCAGAAGGTAGTATTGGAATATCACCCGTGTAAATTGGAGGAGCACTATTCTTCTTTCTATTTCGCTTGTCTCTCTTCCCTTTCTTTGGATTACTGTCTTGCTCTGATGGAGAAATGTGACTTGCTTTGTCTACAGGGCTAGTCATGGAGGATGCTGTCGCAGACTTAGTTGCCTTAGGTGTCATTACTTTTGTCTTCACCTCTGGAAGGAAAACTCAATTTAATGACGTTTTATCATTTCCTTTACCATTCATAATTATACTACCTGATTCGCTCTTACCTCGAGTAGGTCTTTCCACAGTACGATTGCAAGGATTTCCACTTTCACTGGCAGAAGCATTTGCAGATTTCTTTTTCCTTTTCTTGTGGATTTTTTCAGTTTGAATATCTTTTCTTGGCTTCTCATCTTTTTCCAATGGAGGGTTGTCGCCATTTCGTGATCCGTTGCATTCTGATATGGTTTCTCTTAAATTTTCTATGGTATGCTTTTGGTCTTCAATTTGTTTCAACAATTTTACTTCTTTTTCCTGATTCCTTGCATGAACAATGTTTAAATTCTCCTTTTGAGATAGTATCTCTATATTTTTTTCGTTTATGGATAATTGCAATTGTTTAATTTTCTCTTCAAGCAACAAAGTTTCCATAGATTTGTTAGACCTTATAGTGTAGTCGAAGGCCAACTCTAATGAACGTAGAATAATAAAAGATTAAACTAATACAAAAATATCTCTATTATATATTAACCACGGTGCACATCCAATTCAAACCTGAATATTTTCTTTGCAACTTTTCTATTTCTTCATGTAAGCCTTTAATAAGTATTGAGTGCTCTTTCTGTAGAAAGAAATAATTGCTTTCCAACACCTTAATTTTTGTAGTTAAAGGCTCTTCCATTGCTTCGCTGATTTAAAATGTTGACTTGATCACTAAACTTTTATAGCTTTCGCAAAATGTATTCGCATTATAATACTACACACACAATAATAAAAAAATTGGTTTTGTGTAATTATTTAAAACATGACACCGGCGTTCTGCTAGATGTCACACTGACATAATGGTTACGCCCCTTATGAGTTGGCAAAAAATACCATAAAAATGTTGTTTATGATTTCTAAATTTTTAAATAAAAATATAACAGTGATTTTTTTATTTAAAAGCTACGAGTATTTGCATCCAGTACAATGTAATTGACGGAAATTACACCTTTCGATTGGTATGGCCAACTTAAGAAAAATTGTAAGAATCAATATCAATCAATTCATTTTCATAAAGACGCAGTCACTTTTGTGTATAGTAATTTTTCAAGCATAAGTTAAGCACTTGATGATAATTCACATTGAAATAGGTATATAACGTAGATAGAGCAATTTTAATAGGAGAAAATTTGAAAGACCTCAACAAAATTGACACAATCACGTCAAATATTGCCAGTTTTACTTCATTCACACAAAAAAAATGAGTATTTTTCTTCTTCGACTTTAATACGCTTAATTTTAAATACTTTTCAACTATATTCCCAAAGGATAATCGTGAAAATTACCACGATTCCATACTTTTACGTTGGCAGTATAATAACGCCGCATTTCGGATGTACATTGTCCAAAATTACTCCTGTGACCACCATCGGACAACGCCTGAGGTGGACTGGGTGGACTGACGTTATTTGTAGTTATCGACGGTCGTAATAATGGGTAAGAATATCCTGTTGTTATGATGTGATAGTGTGTGTCGGAGTTCGTTTTCAGTGTTTGACATTTGTAATTTTTATATGGACTGTACATTCTCTTACAGAAAATTAACCTCAACCGCCTTTGTATTTGAAAAATGAGAAATACAGTTAAGTCGGCATATAGCCTTTCAGTCTCTCCGTATCTCTGAGAATTTCTCTATGAACGAAGCATAAAACTTGTTAATTAACAATGTCAGTACATGCTGTCGTTGTTTGGGAGTGGGAGAATCGACAAGGGAGATGGAGACCTTACAGTCCGGATGTGGCGCAGCTGTTAGAAAGGGCATTCGCCAAGAAGTTAACCAGAGTAATATTGAAGGATGCAGACCCCCTGCTTGACAAGTATTATGTAAATCTTCGGACACAAACACAATGCTCGGAAGATCCAGGTGTGTAACGTTTTTATTGAATATTTTAGGACATAGTAAATGGGATGTTGTATTGTATCCTTAACAATATTTACCCAGTTGCCAATGACTGCCCTTTTGATGCAATTACGTTTGGCCCCCTATTTTGAAATGCTCACTAAGGTATAAAAATATATTTTATATCATTTTGCATAGGGACCTTTACGGATTCACCTTCATCAAGCCAAAATATTTCACCGGAATCAATGTTCTAGCTTAGAAATTATGGACTATTAGTAGCCCAACTGCTCTAGTGAAGTTGTTGAATAAGTTTCCAGTATAAATTTTAATCACCATACTTTCTTTAACCACCCATCGTCAATTCACTATTATTTTGTCCCAAACCAGATCTATACTAGCTGAAGTACATTCAGAGTCTACGATCAATTTTTTTGTGTTGGAATATCCCCTCTGCCATTTGCTGCTTTCCAATCGCCTATAACCTTTCTCCCCTCCCCCTAAACAACCTCAATCGACTTACTTGTTCGTACCTATTGAAGAATAATATATTTTATAATATTCTTATAATAACTAACCCATGGGCAACAAAATTTAAGAGTTATTTTTCTGATTTTTCTAGTTCAGTATATGTGGTATTTTGCCTTATGGTATTTCATATGTATACACACTCTTATTATTTACATGGTCATTTCCAAGCCCTGACCAATGGGTTAAACTGCTTATGTATAACAAAAAATGATCTTAGGGATGGGTTAAACTACATATGTATAATAATTAATTATCCTAGGGAAGACTTAAAAGAGCGTGCTCTAAATTTTGCTTAGAGAAGTTAACCTCAGATACTTGTACTTGTAAGTATGCTGACTTGAGATAGGACTTGTCGGCATTTTGTGTTATTAAGGATAAACCACCCTATCTGGCAACTTAAATGAGCTATTTTGAACATATACACTTTGTTCCTGAATAAAATCAGAAATACTTAACAAACTTGCATATTTTCAATGGAAATTAATGTAGATAAGAGTTTGAAATGATTTCATTATAATAATTGTGTGCTGGATTCTTTGCTATTAGGGTGTCATTTAACTTTCAGGCATATTGCAATACTACTGAGTAGCCGTTTATTATTAACCCTTTCGCTGCTAGCCCCTGGAAGGTAAACTGTGTGGAAACTGCCCATGCTTAGAAGTTGTGAAAAAATATTTTTTATACATTAATTTAAGTAAATATTAATTAGTTAATTTTGTGTTTATGTCAGTTTTGACGATTTTTTAAAATTATTAGGCACATTACTGCCAGTAAACATAGTGGGCCGATATATCAGCCAGTGGCAGTTTTCACACAACTAGTGAGGGCCAATATATTGGTCTGCTGGCAGTAAAAGGGTTAATACCGTGATTTTGCAGTGAGAATAAACCATTTTCTGTCACATGGAAAATTCAATATTACTAGTTTTTAGCTCTCATGTTAAATTACAACATATATTTTTTAATTGTCTTGTGTATTATCCTCCTTGTGAATACAGATAGTTAGAATCTGGTTTTTGCATTTTTATTGTATATACAATTCATTTACTTCAAGAAGAAATTTTATTTCTTAGATTTACATCTCAAAAATAGCCATGAATGTTGAGAGATGCTCTACCTATTTCAATTCTCAGCATTATATGAGTTACTTGTAAAAATTTATCTGACTTTTTCAGGGGTGCCATATAATGTTCGGAGGAAGTGTTATATTCAAGAATCACCTGCTGGTAAAGGTGCTAAGTGGGAGTGGGCTGGTGATGGGCCAAGTGAATGGCACACGTATGATATGGAAGTTCAATGTCTAATTGAAGAATCCTGGGCCAGGGTAAGCCATAGTCTAGAAATTAGGCTGAGGGCAAAAGTTTTGAAGGGTCATTGTAAAAATATGCTTTATTGATCATTGCACTTGGGAGGTGGAATTGCATTTGTGATATTTCATTGGTTCTAAATTCAGCTTTTCTGTTGCATTAATTTCAGGGTGACCAAACTGTTGATGTTAGCAAGGTTTTTCCTTCATTTCCATACATCATCAACTTTTGCAATTTGACTCAAGTCCGTAATAACACAGGATACGTTCGGGGCATAAGAAGAGTTCACCAAGCACCATATCCTCTGGTGAAAGTGAAACCTGAAGAAATTTGCTCTGTCGTTGGTAAGTTTCTAAAGAGCAATTGAAAAGTAAGGAGTGAAAATTGTCATGTTTGGAATGGTATGGGCAACCAATTGAGCTCTTGATTGGTGGATCCTCTGTTTTTCAGGTACCACTATGAAATTCTGATGAAGGTTTCTGTGGGGCCTATGATGATGAAATCTTTTTTTCAGGGTTTTGGCCTGATTGTCCCAAGAGCAATATTTCACCGGCTCTCCCACATGCTTATTTATTTCTGAAGTAAAGTCACATCAGACCTAAGGAAGCCTCCAGGAGGGCCTGTTAAATATTGTCTCTGTACCTTTGTCCAATAAAATCACTTTTCCACACTTTGATAGGGTTGGTTTATCTTTCACAAATGGAAAATTATGGAATTGCTTTTCTATAAATCTTTTCCCGATATTTCCCAAATATTTAGTTTCTTTCCATAGGATTAGACTGCATTGAAACCATTCACAATATTCATAAAAATTGAGCAATAAAAGAAGTATCAGTCACAGCTGCTATAAAAAGCTTTTTTTTTCCATATTGTTAAACCATATCCACAAGAAAATTGTTCAGAAGAAAACATATTTTCCACTCTTTTTCATAATTACTTGGTCCCATTATTGATAACGTAAATTAAAAAATAAATTTTCACGAATAGAATTTAGTTCAAATACTTAGCTTATTTGCATTAATCTATGACAAACCTGATTCTAATAATGAATGATAGTAGTAAATAATAAAAATACTAAAGAATTCAGTTTATCAACATTTGTGCATGTATGTTAAAAAAAGCAAAAATAATAAATGCAAACATATTAAGTTGTATTCACAATTCCTTACTATATTGTAATACTATAGAAAGATAAACAAGATAACTTTTAAAATATGAATTTTTAATGAAAATGCTTTCACTAGATGACTTAATGTACATGCTTAAAATAATTCACATTCACAAAAAAATCATTTTAGTTACATTCACTATCACTTTCATCATTTTCACTTGATTCTTTATCACTGCTCTGCCAAAGTTCATCGTCCTCACTTCCATCCATAACACTAGAAATACCACATTTCTTAAATGTTTTGACAATTTCCCTTTTCACTCCTTTTCTTAAGGTTAGAATATAACACACTAACTGATGTACACTAGTACTCTTTATGTGTCCAGATGGTGTCAGCTCCAATTCTTCAGATGACAAGCAATCATTGTTAAACACTTTTAATTGATCTTTAAAAGGTTTATTAATGCATATGTCCAAAGGCTGCAGCTGGAATTTCATACCTCCTGGAATCAAAGCTAAGTTAGTATCTTCTTCTTTCATTGCATTCTTTACAGCTGGAGTAGTGTGCCCTCAATAGGAATCCAGAATAAGTACATTTTAATTTGAGGTGCCCTGGTTGTCTGAACTACACCAATTTTAGCCATTTTACTACCATTTCACCTATCATCCACCCTTTTTTATTTGCTCTTACAATCGCTCCTGAAGGAAAATTCTCACTCTTGGGTACATTCTTACGTTTTAGCTCTATGTATCTTCTGAATTCAGAAAGTCAAATACAAGGTTACGTACAGTCAAACGTGGTGTGCCACTGACTAAATGTCATCTGTTGAAGTCCATTCTGATTGGTCACTGCTATCATTCAAGGTGTTCAGTGTTGGATGTTCTCACAGGAAAATGAGCAACATCCAGTAGTTTTCTTTATTCAGATACAAGATCGGAATTTTACCCATGGAACTAATGATTGCATCATGAGTTCAAAAAAATTCACACAAAACTGAAGAAAATACCAAGTTTATGTGAATCCATGATGGATGACTATATAGTCAATGTAAAACCAATACTCTTAGTGTAAAGTTGTCATAATTTCAAAGAGACATAAATCAAAATAAATCCACTGATGGAAATTTAGAATTGCAGTTTCATTGTTGGCACATCGTTGATAATGTCACTAAAAGTTATCATTTTTGTTCCTGTGTCTTGTCTAGGCTTTTAGTATGTTCTAGCGATCACACATCAAAAAAACATGGTAATTTTACATTTCATATCAGAATTTTTACTCCTGCTAATCGTTATCAAATGAACAGCATTAGTTCTAAAATATATTGCTGAGAAAATATTCTAGAATGACTTGTCACTGTACTATTTTCCATACTTATTAATCTATCAGTTTAAATTAATATATATCAGTATTGATCATTACTGAAATTAAGGGAGAAGTTATTACTATTGTGGTACTTTTTCCTCAAAACATTTCAATGTTCAGTCTCCTAATTCTTAAGAACTCAAAAGTGCAGCTGGATATTCCCATAGTCACCACAGAAAGGCCCAGATTAGCCAGTATAATTTGAGTTTGCAGCGCTGAACTAAAGGAAACGGTAGTGTACTTAGTCACAATACTTTTTGAAAGCCCTGTACTTAGAGCTGCCAAATCTCTAACCCTGAAAATGAGGATATTCTGTATGAGCTCTCAATTCATGAGAGTGAAACCTTATTGAGAGAAAAGCAACT
>LYUA01000383.1:1175988-1197015 GCA_002093875.1 Calopteryx splendens
CCTACCAAACAGACCTTCGGGTTGATTACTGTGATTTTTTTGATGTAATAATTAATTCATTGAAAAACTACCTGATATAATTTTGTTTTGACTTTCATTCAAACCAAGGATTTTAGTTGATGATGTAGGTTAAAAGTTCTCTTTGTCTTAAGCTTAAACAACCTTACTATCTGGCATAGGTAGGTACATGGTAACCAAATTTAGAAACCTATTCAGCAAATACTCAAAGATAATCAATGAAATATAATCAGTTAAAGGTTTCTATACAGTATGACCTAACTTTTGCAGATCTACGTTTAACATTTAGGTTGTTCTTTATTATTTCAATGACCTTAATCCAGCATGTTAAATTTTGTACAATTAGGTAATCCAGAACTGTGCTGTCATAATCTGTATTGGTACCTATAAATTTTATTATAAAAAATGAGAAAAAAACTTGTTCATCAATTAATTTATTTCGAAAACTTTTGATGATTTGTGTCTCAATTAGACATTACCTATAGAAAAGGATCAGAAATTAAAAATGAACAACATTCCTTTGTGGAGCCAATGACAGGGTAAGATTGCTTGAATGGATTTAATGAGATGTGACCTACTGTAGAGTTCCCAAAACACGAAAATCATATAGCCGAGAGGAAGTAACAAGAAATGAAAGCAAAGAGTATAATTATGGAAGAAACATATCTTGGAAACAACATTTATTGTTTAAAAAAGACTTGATTCATACACTCCCGTTCCATCATCTGTGAAATTTACAAGGAAATGAACATAAATGTACAGTTTTGTATGGATATAATATGTACATGGGTATTTATTTAGTCAAAATATAGGTATAATGCAAGTTACATACAAAATAATGTTGCAGTACATATTTAACCCTTAACTTTGATTAATTGATGAAATGTATAATGAGTTATTTTATAATGACACATACATACACATGGATGAGTTATAAGGTGATATCATTAAATATAATGAATAATATTACATATTAATTCAATGGCTGAAGCATGATACATTTTAAGAGACCACAATTCATCAATTACTCTTGAAAGTATTATTCAGTGATATGTAACTAGTATGGAAGGATTTTTTTCCCAAATATTTCATCATGATATTTAGAAATGTGCACATTATCTATTGTATGAAATTGTTGAGAAGGATGAAGCAGACCAGTCTTAACATTTACAATATCTCCTGCTTTATTTTCAATATTTAGCCTCTTTGACTGGACTGCATCAACATTTTTCCCCAGCAACTGTCTTAAGCCAGTCTGTAAGGATGAAAGTTCATGGTAAAGGGTATCCTGCCCTCTCCTTCTCATTTCTTGTGTGTCAAATCCTTTTTTTGTTAATTTTTCATTCATTGCCACCTTATCTCCAAATATCCTTGCTTCATTATTTAGGTCCACTGTTCTATGGATTAAAGTTTCTTGCCCTTCTATGAGGGAGTGCTGACGATCCACTAAAGTGTTTGGAATCCTCAATGGGACAGGATGAGTAAACATTGGTTGCAGTTTGAGTTTGTGAATCTTATTCACAGCCACTGGTACATATTTTATTGAGGTAGTACTTGGTGAATCTTGCAGAATGGGATTTGTATTTCTATTTTCCTGTATCATTACACTAATAGATTGCATAGGTATTGGTTTGTTTGTGGTTGATAAATACATGCCATCCTCAGAGTGAAAGAAACTTTTCCCACCCTCAAAATGAGTTCCCTGCTGAAGTGAGTAACTGGTGTCCAAGTTTTCTGGCTCCCTTGCTCTTATTCGTATAGGTGACCATGCACCTGCATGTCTTGGCACCCCCCTTGTTTTTGTTGGCCTCTTCGAGTTTCTGACTGTTATTTGGCTGGCCCGTAATCCTTTCCCTACATTCCCTTGGACATTAGCAAAATTTTGTGTATCTTTCACGGTGGCCGTTACATGTTGGATTTCCTTTGGAGCACCCCCTGTGTTGGATGCAATAACAGTGGTAATTGGACCTTGCCCAGAAATGCTATCAATTACTCTTGGATTTTCCATTTCTAAAGGGTACAAATCCACACCGGTTAGAGGCTTTTCCCTCATTTCTTCTACAGGCATTTCACTTGAAAGCACTGGCATATTATCTTCTGTGAATTCCTCTGCGTTAGTTGTGGGCCCAATTGGCTGTACAGTTACATCATGATGTGCTTCTGGTTGTTCCTCTTGTGATGGTGGGCTAGATTTGTTGCCAGACCGCACATCTGGGGGAAGACTCAGTTGTGTGACCAATGTCTCCTCTTCGACTGAGAGTGGGGTGATGACCATAACTTCACCCTCTGGCCTGTGTGTGATGTACATAAAATCTTTATTGTGAATGTAAGAGGGATCAATTTCGATGGATAATTGGGTGTCACCTCTAGTGGATTTCTGCTGCTGCTGATATTTCGCACGAGGTGTCAATGGAATAGGAGTGACGACCATTATGTTGCCACCTTCAGATTCTTGAATAAATTCTTTTGCATGTTGAAACAGTATAATATCAGGTCTCAAATTCTCAATATAAACCATATCTGAGTTTTCACTTTGATTGAGGGAGTGGCTCATGGTAGTTAATGTGTCTGTGTCATTCTCATTTGTTGGAGATGTTACATGCACTGCCTCATCATTGTATTCATCAATCATAGTTCTCACAGTTTGGCCTTCAATATCTTGCCATGCATCAGTTGTCATTGCTGATTCTTCTGTTGTCTCCACAATGTTAATTGTGTCTTCTATGTCATTTTCGTCTGAGTATTCTTTGGGAAGTGGGCTTAATAGTTGATCATTGGAATCTTTTAAAACACCAGACTCAACATTTCTCGAGGAGTTCTCATGTTCTATTGTGTCAGAACTATTTTTAATCCTTGTACCATTCACTTCAGTGGATAGAGAACCGGTAGTGATGCTGAAGGAAGCACCGCAGCATCGAACTTTGGATTCATCCTTGCAAATAGGAAGGTGACCCAGGAGAAGCACATCTGTTGGGGACTGGCCAAAGGCACGGGGGCAGATGCCAGATGGGAGGCAGGGGCAGCGAGAGTCCAGTGGCCCGCCCCCTGGAGTGTGAAGCATCCACTCATCACCCTCGTTCGGCAGATCATTTGCGTCATTACTCTTTGTGGTCTTGCCCATTGCTCGAGCGTCCACCTCACAAAGAGTGATAAGGGCAATGACAAGAAGTCCACTAGAAAATGGAAAGGTAATACGTATGTATTAAAAGTATTTTAATAGACAAAATAATGATAACTGCGCTATCATTTCAAAGTTTGCACAATTATTTTGGATGCAAGTTGATCGAAACGTTTTAAAAATTTAAATTTGATAGTCATTCATGAAGTTGAATTCAGTTAATTAAACCGTTTTTTTCCAGTTCATACATTCTAGTCTAGCTATCCTGAGTGTAAATAGCAGTTTATATGTATGTTATTTTATTATTTTCTTTTTTCTGAAACAAAAGGTAAAACTGATAATAATAAGGATCGTGTTATTAAAAAAAATATGTTGTTTCTTCAAATTACTAGGAACTGCTGGAATATTCTGCCAGTAGAGATGAGTGCATTGGCTGTAACTATGTATAAGATTTCAATGTAGCCGTATGAGGTGCAACCCAAAGTTGTCGAGAATTTAAATATTTCATCCAAACCATTAGCAGTACGAACTTCTGCTGCTAGATGCCACTTGGTGAATATATCAGCTGCCAAGTGGCATATTTATTATTGAAAATGTTTTTTAGCTTTTGTTTTTTTTGATTACACGGTGTTCTTCTTTGTCTGCAAATTCTGACATGGCTGATGTGAAGAAGTTAAATTTACCTGCATTAAGTTTTGTTTCAAGCTCAAGAAAACTGCTGCTGGAACTCAACAAATGCTAAAATAGGTATTTGTTGAGCAAGCTCTATGCCAAGCAAGAACATTAGAGTGGTTTAAGCATTTCAAAGATGACTGGAAGTCTGTGGAGGATGACAGACATTGAGGTTGGCTGTCATCATGCACAACTCAAGAAATGATCGCAAAAATACATTAAGTGATCCTTGAGTACTGAAGGCAGACAATCCATGATGTTCGCAATAGAGTTGGACTGTCATATGGGACTTGCCAACATATTATAGTGGATGTACTGAACATGAGATAAATTGCAGTGAAGTCTGTCTCGAGATCATTGTGTTGAGGTGTGGACTGAGTTGCAAGCAACAGTTTGAGATGGCCCATACTTCTTGTCTAGAGTCATAATTGCCAATGAATCATCAGTGTATGGTTTTGACCCTGAAACAAAGCAGTAATCTTCACAGCAGAAGACATTTTGGAATTCGCAGACAAGGAAGAATATAGTGTAACAAAATAATTTCCCTTCTATCTTAGCAAAGCCAAAAGAGTCTGATTTCAAGTTATTTCAAGGAACGCACTTCAATTTATTCCTTCCTTTGAGAGTTCCTTCTATCTCATTTGCCAGGTGGCCTTCTTGGTCTAATACTTCTCATTTATTCTTCTCTCATAAATGTATCTGTTTGGTCATTCAACTCTCATCCATTCTTACAACATTACCAAACTGGCTTAGTGCAATTCTTTAAAAATAATCTATTACCCATTCATCCCATACTCATGTTTTTATGATCCAAACCCTACCACTGCTATTTATACCTCAAATGCACAAATACCCAGTAACCTCTTCATTTAGTCATCATTTATGCTCATCATTAATTTACCAAATTTACTTAAAGGTTTTAATAAATGTATGGTCACAATCAGTGATGTGGTGGATGCCCCCTCTTGGGCCATACTTCCTTGATGTGTCTGTATGTGGCCATCTTGGGGGCAAGGACCTGGAGCTTCAGTTGCCCCTGGTCCCTGCCCTCCGAAGAGTTGAGTTGGATTGGGACATGCCACCACCAGCAAACCTGACAAACCCTTCCATACAATAAAGTGGGGATGAGTATACTGTTAAATGCTTATTTTTGATTCCTTAGACAAACATTCAGTTTTTATATAGTCCGTGAACTACCTCTCCTTTCTGCCTGTCTATCCATTAAATTTGTGAAAAACTTTACAAGAAGAAATTGAAGTTATTAAGTAATTAGAGAAAATGGGACGAGACCATCAATGATTTCCAGTCATAAAAAGGGCGTAGCAGATTATAATTTTTTTAAACCTAGAGGATGCTTGAGTTTACTTATATCATCATCATCATCAGTCTTCAATCCATGGATTGGTTTGCAGCTGCTCTCCATATGAATCACTGTTGTGCCTTCCCCTTCATTTCTTCATAGGACTAACAAAATTCAATTTATGTATAGATGACCAAATACGTTGTCGAGTAAATCATCACAAATAAATGTGTTACTTGTTTTACTTTATGATACCTATTTCCACAATATGATTGCCTCTGTGGAGCAGAACAGTAGAACCACATTAATCTGGCATACTCAGAGCCGAGTACCATCTGGATTGTGAATGTTTTTTCTCAGTGCACTGACTCATTCATCAATTTTGACTAGTCATTTGTCAATTTGAAGCAAAAATAACCCAAAGTTATTAGAACAAATAGCCCCTTAGTTTATTTTACCTAATAAGTTCCACCATGTTACAGCCATTTCTGTCAATTTATTTTTCAATGTTATTTGTAATACAAGGAGGCATGGTAGTCGAGTGGGTAGAGCATTAAACAGAACACTAACTAGAGGGGTCGGATTTGATTCTGGGTGGCACCTCTGAGCACCCTCAGATTCACCCAAGCTGTGTGATTTTCGCAGTGACAGGTCTTCCTGGGAAACCGCTGGTGGCACATGGAAAGAAACAGGCCCCCTTTCCCTTATGAATGAATTTTACACGCCATTGGGCTTAGTACTGGGTGAGCCCTACCCTCACCTATCGAACCGACCTTCAAGTGGATTACTGCGGTAGTTCCCCGGATGAAAGTATATAGGAAAATTGATCCTATCATCAGCGTTTTAAAATGTTCCCAGTTATTCCCCAAGAAAAAGTTTATCCATTTGGAAGGTTTGTTTTTGAGTGCTGAGACTTCTTCAGTCCAATGATGCCTTTTTTTTTAATAATCGCAATTCTTTAAAATAAAATCAGGTATTGGCGGATGAGTAATTGTTCAGTTTGAATGGAAATCTGCTTAGTTTTATTCTTCTCTGTCTTTCTATTTCTTTCCCGCCTTGGAGCTAAAAATCGATTTTCGCATTATTTTTCTGATTAAAATTTTTTATTGAGAAAAAGTTTAATTACCTAATTCATTTCCCACTGTCTCACAAGCTACTTCTATATCGCATCGATGGAATTAGTGGTCAAAAAGGGTCAAAAATGCCTTTAAGTAATTCACGGAATATCACACGCGATCACACGCAACTAACTGGACTACGATAAAGATACATACGTGCATACCTAGTTTAGTTCCCTTATTTCTTTCGCATCTGAATTCGAATCCTAGCGGTACAATTAAAAATAATTTCGAGAGTTCTTTTTTCTTTCGGTAGAAATTATCAATACGTGACCGATGGTGCCATGAGAAAGTTATTTCGTGGATACTACGCATCTCCTAAACTTCGGTGGGTCTGATTTAGTTCACGGATTAGTCCCGTTAGAATTAAGTACGGTCGATCTGACGACACATTCGCGCGACGAACATTTGAAAGTACCCCTTTTGCGGAGTCAGAAAAGAAAGTGGTCCCACGCTTCGCGGGTTAACTTCAACGTCACATGATTGTGAGAGGCTCTGTATTGAGGACACTCATATCCGTGAAGTCCAAATGGAACACTATTTTCAAATCCGATTTTAATGACTACTCCTCCGGCATCGTCCAGACTCCACTCCACGTTAGTTGATTTCCCCAAGTCAGGGAAAAAGTTTGTTGATCAAAAATCAATTTCTTCTGAAACCAGGGAAAAGTCTCGAATTATTAAAAAAACATTCTGAAGTGAGATTTACAATTCATGAGCTTGAAATGATAAATTTAATTTTTATTGGCTTTTGAGAATAGAGCGTTTTTAGCGCAGGATTGTCCGAATACTGAAAAATTATTGGCTGCGGTGATGTCATTGTTGGGTCCATAGGTGCAGGAGGTTCTCTTCAAATTGCAAGATTCGAGGAGTATTTTGTGAGTTTTGTATTGTAACTTTTCAAGTATGAGTTAAGGTACCCGCTGGAGGCCGCCGAATGCATCCTTCTATCAATTGGATCACTTTTTACCGTAAATCTACATCTATCTACACAATACCCTGCAAGCCACCGCTAGAGTGTGTGGCAGGGGGTGAGTTCACATCAAGCATGCACTAAAGGAATAATAATAATAATGGATTTCATAGCATGGATACAGGCATAGTAACGCTACTTCAAAGGCGGGTCAAGCACCGCATAAAGAGGGACATGCAATTGTAATACACAATACCTTAAACGTCACATGCAAGCACTATACATGAAGGGTAACGCGCAACTACGTTTTAATCTACAAAGACGAACACATGTAAAACAAATACTACTCACTTCATGCTATTAAAGGCAACAATGAAACTTAAAGAATACCATGAAACCAAATACACCACCGTTCACATGCAAAGCCTACCGATCGTGTTATCACTATACGCTTTTGGTAAGATTATTGTGGTTCCTAGTTTTATCTAGGTTCCTAGTTTTCATCCAAATGGTCAGCGCTCTTGTCCCGAGTGGAATAAACTATCTCTTTTTTGTGGAACACATCTCAGAAATTTAATTAAAATGATTTAACGGTAAAACTTTAATAACTATCTATTTAATATTTAAAACCGACGTCGAGGTCACTCTGTCTCAACTCACCCACCGAGTTATCGGTACTAACTTTAATTTCAAGGCTGACGTGATAGGTGGTGATGATAGTTTTTGATTGTATTTAATGGAACATAATAAATACTCTTCAGAATTTCTTTAGCTTGTCTATCCGAGATAAAAACTGTGAGCTAATAGGCTCCCGCAGCAGTTACCGAAATGCAAGGCATGCGTGGAGATTCGTGCGTAGATATAAATTTTTTTACTAGACGTTTACTAGAATATTGCCTTATCTTAGTTTACATTTACTTTTATACTGTCTGGGATTTTTTCTTTTATTTTTAAATGTTTCCAATATCCGTCAACGGATGACCATTGAAAAAAGTAACTATTATTTATTTGGTCGTACTATTGAGATCCCATTCAATATTCAGATGATTACAATTAAAAGTGCAATTGTTAATTTAAAAGAGTTCGCTGTAATACGCCTAACTTTAGTAACATGTGGGTTGCGATTGAGGAAAAGTGATTCCTGGGTAAACTTTCCTGGCACGGTAGTTTCGATAGAGGATTCCAACTGTTAAATTCGGTTGTACCATTATAAATAAGTGTCGCCAAAAACGGTACTGGTTTAAATTGTTTCCAGTGCATTTACACCTTAATCCCTGATCTAGTTCCCGAGTAAAAGACAATGAGGTACGAAATTTTACCATAAAACCGTCTTTACACTCTACAGGTCTCTATCGAAAAGTTTCGTAATTTAAATCCGGCTATGGTGGAAATAGAGGATACGAGGAGAGAGAATGCCGAAATCTCTATTAGCTACACCGTCACGAAATGTGCTAAAGGAACTGCGGTATGGACCGGGAATTGTAATTGAAGTGATCACCACGTGGCACCTAAACTTGGTGTCACGTATAAGTGTAGTCCACTGAGCCTGGGGATCGTAGTACATATAGTCTATCACTATAGATATGGCACATCCAGTTCCCTCTCATTTAGCCCTTTCAAACAATCCACAACTACCATTCCCCTGCCACTCTTCATTTTCAAAACTTCCCGAATTTTTACCCTGAACAATTTTGTTTTGGCATATTTTAAAGGCTTGACATAACGGTGGTGGTGAACGGTTCAGGAAAATTTTCAGTTGTATGGTCCATATTAATATGAAAAGAAGTGACACAAACTTCCATACACTTGATAAAAACAACTTTTTTGGAAGGTATGTTTTGGAACATGATCATCAAATGTTTGCCATACACCATTTCCTTCTTTAGATTTTCGCACTTTCTATCTGACATCAAGCCGTCGAAAAACTATACGATCCTCCACTACGCTTACCTAACATTCTACCTCTATTACGACCTTCGTCATCTCATATCCTCTCAGTATTTCCGCAAATCACTTTTTCTGCCTTCTTTGGATTTCCCCTAGAAAATCCCTCACATATCCCACCAAATTTAAAACTTCGTCGTTAATCTTCCTCTCCGTCCACCTTAATTTTCTAATTCTTCTCCATGAACACATCTAGTAAGAATCTACGCTAATCCTCTTGCCTTAAGGTCAGGGTTAGGATACATATAACGCCGTGCCCCGTATTAAAGTTGGATTGTTTCGGATATCTGCCAGAAAATATATATGAGAGTTAAAAAGTTAGGAACATACTATTTGCTCGAAACCTCCGCTAGGCAGTAACTAATAATTCATGTAACACAAGGAAGGAGATGCTAAGATTTATTTTTAATCTGTGATGAAATTCTTCCAGTCAATTCGCCCGAAACTTGTATAATGTAATTTGAGCAAAAATTCTAACATAAAGTTATTGTCGAAGGATATTATTCGGCAAAGGGAGGAAAGAAATGAAAAACTTATTTTTTTCGATATTGGAGCAAGGTTCGAATCATCGTTCGGTGATGCCGCCCACAAGATATATCCACAGCAACTCGTATTTTAATTAGCAAAGAAAATAAGAGAAGGAGGGATTTTAGAAATATCAAGAGACAGATAGAAACCGAAAACTAGTCAACAGAAGAGGTAATGGAGCGCGCAAATTTTGCGGGCTGAGGAATGGGGAAGTATTTTATTTTGTAAACTATGAGTGAGATATCTTAACTTTGTAAAATTCAATTTTTGAATTTTTTTTCGCCGTATTTATTACAATAGCTGGAAGAAACTTGTGATGCTCCTAATGGCAGACAAATAATCAAAGTATCATATAATATTCACAGTTGCTACAACTACGTAGTAGTATTATTAACTACACATATGTATCAATGTATGTTTTATGAAAGGAGAAAATCCAGGCGTATTAACGTTAATTCTATTTGAACCTACCATTCCTTTAGTTCAGTGATGTATCAGAGTAAATATACTGTCGATTTTTCAGCATCAAATCAACAAGCCGGCTCCCAAAATCGTCCCTTTCGTTATGGAGTAAATACAGAAATCGGCCAATAATGGAGTAAAGAAGAATCAAAGATCGACTCACTGCACTTAATTATGTCTTACAAAATCAAGCGAAGAATTACTCTCGGATGCAATACGAAAACAAATAACTTACGCGGTGAAATATATGATACACGGAAGAAACCGTGAAAAATCCCAGAATGTCTTCTAGATTGTTTACTATAACGGGCTACTTTGAAATGCTGAAAGCCGCAAGTAGCCGCAGAGAGCGGCGAATTATTGTTCCTGGAAAAACGTAGTCCAGTGCAAAAGTGCCTGCATCAGCGTGTCGCTTTCATAAGGAGTTAAAAGTGCATGCTCAAGAACAAAAAGACTCATTCGCAAACATTTTTGTGTAACCCATGAATTTCGATTACGGCTGCTTGAGAGACAACCTAAAAGCATTAAATTATCACTCAGAATCTGGACGCTACCTTTAAAAGTTTACACTCAAATCTTTTTTCTTACTTACATTCCGAATATGCACAGGTTAGTGTTGTTTAAGTCGTAATAACTTTAAACATTCTAATAAAAAATAATTTGCGGTTAGGCTTCAATAGGGGGGGGTGCATACAGGATTTTGTGAAGGCATAGATTTGCTGAGGTGGGTAGAGGCTGAAGGTATGGATTTACATGAGTCAGCGTGGTTGAGAACTTGTTGATATTTGCTTGCATTTTAAAACCAGGTGTAGAGCCACACGCACAAGCCCCCTGAAACAACTCTGAATACGCATCCGTCCACTTGTTTTCGCGAGTGTGTGATGTTTCACAGTGAGTCATGTAGTTCAGTAGTTACACTACCTAAGACTAGCTTGCTCGAAGCTCGTTGAAGTCCCGTGAATGATAAATTGCCCATGCACACTTTGATTATTCCCTTAGTAACTGATGTAAAATAAGTAAAATTTTGAATTACCTCGATCCCGGGAACATCATGCCGTATCACTTTCTCGGAAGACACTGTCAAATACACAGATCTCGCTTCATAACGGACAATGCAAAAGCTCCCTCTTTCGCCTCCTATATAGTAGCATCACTTCGGGCGAGTGAAATTTTCTCTCGCTTGACCCATTCCTGAAATAATTTCTTTCATTTCCCGCATCTTCAACATTGGGAGGGCTGTTCATTTTCGCTGCATTGTGTCTTATTTAGATGGCCAAAGAAAATTAAAGGGACAATTGAGAAAAACATATTTTATGATTTTTCGGTGCACCAGATTGTTTGTGGATTAGCTGAGCAATTTCATTAAATCTATGTATAACTTTGGAGAAAATTACGAAGGAACTGGTGGAGAAAATTCATTTGGCTTAAAAGATCTATTCAAGATTCTAAGATTCAAATATATTTTTCATTTGTAATCCGAGGGTATTTCATGAATTGTGATGGGAAATATTTATGTCAGCATGGCTATTGTAAGGAGCCACGCGTCATTTGAGGGAATATTCTCTGTGTAGACAGTGAGGTAAACGTAAGATCACCATGATACGCTTGCATCTTCATGGCTGTTAGGTGCCAGTTTACTGACAACGAAGCGCTCCAATTTCATTCACTTCAGTTCTAATTCTCACCGGACGGCACTCAGTAAGTTTCAGAATACGCCTCTGTCACTCACTCGAAGTTTGGTCTTCTGCGTGTGAATGCCAACACATTATCCATCGCGCCAATCAGGTTCCCATCAGGGCCGGTCTTCGGTTTTGGTCTTCGGCCTTCCTTTAAACGGGGCTTCTGCGCACTTAGATTTCGTCTTTGCTCTGTATTGCATAGGGCCATAAAAACTAGGTAGGTATTGGTACTGAGGTACAGATGCCTAGTTTCATCACCCCACGTACCATTCCCCTAAACCTTTTATGATGTAAATGGGAAGCAGGGGTTGACAATGGCAACAAGGTACCGATAAATACCCACCAAGATTTCTTTTACAGGGTACCAGTACCTAGGATGGTCGCCCTAGGTACTGGAACCGATGTACCGGTAGATAGGTTTCTTGTTCTCTAGGAGTACTAACCCGTAATTCAAAAATTCCAGATTCAACACTCAGTTTTCTCAGAAATAGCAAAGTCTACCCTGTATATAAAAAATTGTCTCTTAAAATTTTCATTGTTTAAATTGTTTTTTTACGGAAAACGTACATAATTGGCAACATCACTCTGAGAGATTTTGCAGGTCAGTGAGTGCTTCTACTGGTTACCGCTCTCAGTGCTTAATGATCAATGATTAATCTGAGTCAGATCTTAATGATTAATCTGAGTCAGGTCAGATCAGATGATCAGACAAGTCTAACAAAATTCACGACCGGATTTAAGCCGTAGTAAGAGGTGATGAGGTCGTAGGGGCGTCGTCGTAAGTGGCGAGCGAAGTTTTATATGTTCGGGCTATTTCTTTCCTTTCGCTGGTTTGGAGTGGAGAGAGAAGGTTCGAGGGGTGGGGGAAGCATTGGGAGAGAGAGAGGAGACTCCTGAATCATATATAGGAGGGGGGATGAGGAGACATTTGCCAGATTTAAAATCACCACAGAGGAGTACTTCTAATTCCTGCATCCCGACAAATGTAAAGCCATTCAGTTCCAGGCGAAGTTAAATAAAGCTTAGAAGTCGATCCAGTGAACACGTTAGGTGTTTGAGAAAATGGTGTTTATATAATTTGGCGTACAACATGAGTCGAAGGGACTATTTGTCAGAATTTCTTCTTGTTTGGCCATTATAAATTGTGTCACAATCATGAAATTTGAAGTTGCCTTTTCCAAACTTCTCCAAGGAGTCCCTTTAACTTTAAAAGTGTCTTTAAGATTCCCCAGGTTTTTCCTTTTTATTAAAGGTGGCCCTTAGCAGTGGTGTAGTCAGGTTATGGGCGTACTTGCACCCTCCCCCCCCAAGCCCGAAAAGGATTTTTTTCGAGATTTTAGGAGGCAATGAAGACAAAAAATGGAAATAAATGAACGGTGCATTAAAAAAAAGTGCAGGAGCGGTAGTCCAGTTGGTAGAGCGCTGAGCTGCTGACCGGAGGGGCCAGGTTCGATTCCGGGTGATGCCTCTGGGTCTGGGGAACCCTCAGCTTCAGCCAGCTGTGTTCCATTATTCGGGTATCAGGTCATCCTGGGACATCACAGGCGGTACAGGGAAAGGAACTGTCTCCCCTACCCTTATGTGTGAAATTCACTCGCCGTTGGGCTTAGTTCTGGGTGAGCTCTACGCTCACGTGCCAAACCCACTTTCGGTTCGGGGACTTTCGGGTTGATTACTGTGATTTTAGATAGCTGTTTAAGCATTTATCCAGTGAACTCTCAGTGAACCAGATTGCGGGGTGCGGATTAACTTGGATGCCCCTTGATGAAACCCCCTCAATTTCCTGGCGATTCCTGGCTACGCTAATGCATTTAGATATTTTGGGGAGGAATTTAGCGATGGGTGAAGGGTAAAAAATAAATATGTTTTCTCCTTTCTTCGTTTCGTTAATAGGATATGAAATATTTGGTGCATTCTACTTAAACCAATTAATGCCCACACGTATCTATAGATACGCCAAACTTCAAAAATGTATATAATGTAAATAAGGGGCACGGAAATAATATATGGAAGAGTAATATCTAAACTTTACGTGGAGTGCGGAGTTTTTTTTTACATGCCTTTCAGAAAATTATCTTTCATTTACATTGTAAGTCTATTCGGAAAATCTAAAGAAGTTCATTATATGGATAATAAGAATATGTGAATATAAAAATATACCGCCCTTACTGGAATATGAGGGCAATGCCTACTTATTTATTTAGACAAGGGGCGAAATACAGTAAATGGTTTGGCCTTGCAGATATTTAAAAGCATCATTGTTAAAATTTCAAATGTTACACCTATCGTGCATGCCAGGGTAGTACCGGCATATCGTACATTCCAGGGTAGTACCGGCATCAATGCCGATCTTATATTTCAAATGGTTTGCGCCGTTATAAAAGAAATAGTTAATATTTCGTCAATAGCTGTTAATTTCAATGACCTTCATCTCAATACTTCCCACCCTTCCTTCTTGATTACCGACATCGTATACATTTTTGACAGGGATTGGCACCGGCACATAGGTACGGAGAAATAACTTAGATTTTTGTCCCAAGGTACCACTACCGAGGTATCGGAACCTAGGTTTATTGTCCTGGGTACACATACCGAGGTACTTTTCTTACCCTAGGTACGAACTCGTGATAAATACTAAAATTTAAAATATAGGTTTGGTTTGTTGCGTATAGGTTATTTAGTATTATATTGTGGTCCGGGTTTTAACAGAGAATTCTCCCAGACACTGTTTAGAAGTTGCCACATCACATTAGTTACTTTCCAACTTAATAGTTGAAAATAATGGAATTGACATATGCGGCAATAACATATTGTGAATAGTATTTCGAAAAAAAAATTGTTTGAATATTTAAAATAGTTATCTCTCACAGTCACATCGTATCGGAAAATATTTTTGATCTGAGGATTATTGAACTCACGTGGTGCTTTCGGTGATTGCACTTTTGTATAGAAATTAAATTGATAGAATAAAGATACATGTAAGAACGGGGTAAAAAGTTCATACCTTGATGAATACGGGGATCGATAAATTTAAAATAATAAAGATTAGGACTCCAAGAATAAATGTAAACATAAGAAATTTGAGAGTTGGCAACCCTAGAACTGATTCATATCATGCGAAGATGCGATATTGAAAAATAAAAAAGCGATATCGTTAAGAGGGATTAGCCACCATTAGTTATCTACATTGAAACGTTTTGATAATTCTTGCAGAAAATTCTCCAAGCCAAATGGATAGATACGTAGTGCTTTCCCAGCCTAAATGCGTACGATTCATCTGGATCAAGGCAGTACCTACCCTGTTGTTCCTCGAGATGTTTATTCTTATAACATCTGCATTAATCAATGTCATATACACTATCCCAGTGAAACTCACATTCTTATGATATTCTTGAATCTAAAAGGAAGCTAGGGACTTGTACCTAAGTAGTAATCCAGCAGTTGAAATTTGTTTAACCTTCCTTGAGATATGAGAAAAACGTTCCCCTGTACAGTCATGCGGATTTTTCGATAAAGTCCTTAATTTATTACTAAGTGATAATTATTCACAGCTTCATAATTATATAATCATGGTAAGTTTCGTTATTTAAACTAAAAGATAATAGTTTTTCTGCAAATGGAGTCAGCAGACCTGTAGTCGGATGGAAATTTAATTTTAAACTACCCCGCTACTGAGGTATTTGCGCATGCGCTGAGTGATTTTATAATATCGGATATCGTTATTGTTTTTTTCCGTGTATTCTTTCGATTCTTTCTGTCCGGTGGACCACGAGGTTGGGGCATTTGGCTGAATGGTTTAAATTACTTTTTTTTAATAAAATCTGTGAAATATTTGGGTGCCACAATGGGAGCAGATTCAGCCCAAGAAAGGCATCGACCAGGAGAATTCAAGCAACCAAATAAAGCCCACAAGCACGGGCGTCATAGAAGTAAAGGGGCTATTGATAATGCGGCGAAAGGTATATTATTTAATTTTAAGAAAATTATTTATTATTAGATTGATGCAGTTGATAATTTTTACTATATATATATTATAGGGAGAGTGTCAGTAAAAGCGTTAACAGCTCGTGCCCGTAGAGAACTGAAACGAAACGAAAGACGTAACCAGGCTGTACAACTAAGGGCTCAAAAAAGAGCTGAAGTATTTAATCGGAAGAGATCACTTGGTGGAGCTTCTAGCCCTCCGTTTCTTGTGGCATTGGTACCACTTTCGAATATTGTTGACACTGACTCTGTGCGAAAAGCAATACTGAATGCTGAAGGCTCGGCGGATGTAACATGGAGCGAAGAGGGTCTTGCTCATATATGGTAATTTTTTATTCTTAATTAATTTGCAGATTCCAGTTTGTAATTACTACCTACATTCGTATTTCAACTTGCCAGAACTAATCAGCTGTTCCCTAATTGTTGTTTCCTTGTGCTTCAATCCAAGCATCACTACTACTTGCAAAAAAAGTATTTTAAGGTGGTATTGACGGGAATTGTACGATTATTAGCTCATTTTGGTGTAAATGTAGTTGGTGTAGATTTCGGTGTTCTTGACAAGTATTCTCGTTACTTTGTAGTGTTCCTCGTTTCAAACAGCGATTTTCATTTGTGACTCCCCCTGGAGACCTCTTTGGTATCTTGGACACACTCAAAACTGCAGACACAGTAATACTGATAGTGGATGGAACTGGCTGTGGACCACCTGTGGATGAGGATGGAGAGTGCCTTCTGTCCTGTATTTTTGCACAAGGACTGCCTACTCCTGTTATGGTTGCATCAGGACTCGGTTATCTACCACAAAAGGTTTGTAAAAGATTAAATAGTCGGACACATGCATTTAACTGAATTTTTATTGCAGTATCTTTTGTTTAAGGAACCTAAGGATG
This sequence comes from Calopteryx splendens, assembly GCA_002093875.1. Taxonomy (NCBI): domain Eukaryota; kingdom Metazoa; phylum Arthropoda; class Insecta; order Odonata; family Calopterygidae; genus Calopteryx; species Calopteryx splendens. The sequence goes on from LYUA01000383.1 coordinate 1,192,614, forward strand.
CAGAATTTGTACCTGCAAATGAACGCGTGATTTGTAGAATATCAAGTGAATGCAGAAGCTTTAATCTGTGTGATCATTTAAGTTATACTTATTTCAATGGTAATATTTAAATTGAAACCGCATAGTGTAAAAAAAAACATCAAAATGATCCGAATTTCCAAATCCCCAAAGTATGGCATTTAAATAGCTGGGTGTAGTTAAATGTGTACACATATTGTTTTAATGGAATCTATCAAGAGTTTCAAGCATTTTTGGATCATTATATTTGATTAGTATTGATTCTTCTGCCATGTTGTTTTCGTTAGATAATACAGGTGTATTCTTCTTTATAATATCTTTTGAGTATTTCTTTATCTGTTGGATATCCCAAAGGTAGATTGCTAATATTAAGGGGGGATTTTTGATAGGAGCCTTTGGTACATAGGCCTCTTGGGGATTGTCACCCCACAATTTTCCTGCCCGCCACGTGCAGACAGGAGGCAACACCACCACATGCGTGGCCACTTAGGTTGGGCTACTGAAATATTATTTAATTAAGATTTTGATTTATTAACAATTTAGCAAATTATTCAATGTTAAGTGTAGTATGTGGTGTTACTGCCAAATATTTCATTTTTAATGATTTTCTATCTCTTTAAGTGAGAAGTATTTTTATAAACAGCTAGAAGTTATTACTTAATCAGGTGGCACATGCTAATTGATAACAACCGTTGATATTTCCTAAATTAAGTTTTCATGTAATTATGTCGGTTTCTTATTCAAAATTCATTTGTATTTCGATGAATAGCCACTTTGTGTGGGAAAGAACCTGCTAGGTACAAGCGATCGAAGCTAAGAGTAGATGCCACATCTCCTCAACTTGGAGCAATCATCCAGGAGTATTGTAAAATCTCTACAGTATCATCGTAATCTTTAATTCAATCCTTAGATTGGCTGACTCCATACCTCTATTCTTCTCTATTCTAAGTTCTAATCGCCTTACGTCCTGATAACGTTTCTATTTTATGACCTTTATTTGTCCTATGTACTCGTCCCTTGGTCTTCCTTGCCGAAGCTTCCCTTCAGTTTATCCCGTTATTATATTTCTAACTAATCTATTTCTTTTTTTCCTCTTCTGCTCTTCCATGTACTTTTTCATTTTTCACTTTATCTGTCCAGTTAATGTTCAGCATTCGCCTCCAGCACTATGTTCCTAAGGCTTCTATTTTTCACTGGTCCATGACTATAATCCGTAAAGAGCCATGCTCCAAACAAACGTAACATACTGTGCCCTTGTTTCCAACTGTATTTTCTTTGAGCATATTAGTTTCCGCTTAATGAATGCCTTCTTAGCCTGCTTCTTAGATATTCTTTGCTTGATGTCTGTTGAGCTTCCACATCCCACATTATATGGCCACTGAGGTAGGTGAAGCGAAAGGAGACTTTCAAATGCCACTTAGTTTCTCTCTTCAAATTGTGATATCTGTCACCAGTTTCTCATTTCCTCAATCTAGGATTTTATTTTTTCTCTCTCAAATTATATTCCTGAAGAACTTGGTTCATAGCATTTAGAGATATTTGCAGGTCCCCGCGCTTCTCTCCTACAACTATGATGTTACCTGCAAACCAGATCAAGTTAATTTCTTCATCATTCACCTTTAATCCTTTGATACCCATTTATTCTGTTTCCCTTATTTACTCTTCCAGGTTTTTTCTTAGCTTCTAGTTTCTCTATTCTAGCAAAAGGTTGCATCCTTGTCTAACTCCTTTATTTATTTTGACCTGTTTTCCTTCTGTTTTTCATTCACATAGTTGTTACTTGATTCTTGTAGAGGTTATGAACTATTCTTCTCTAGCTGAAGTCCATCCCTAGTGCTTCTAGCATCTTGAACATCTTGTTCTATTCAACTTTGTCAAATGTCAAGTCTTCGACAGTTGACTTCGGACAGTGTGTCACCACTTTGCTCTTCCCGAGTCAAGCCTTCAAACACAAATAACCCCATTTATGGTCACCTTTGATAACTGAAATATTGATGTAGAAGTTCCAAATAATATTCCTGTTGGAGGAGATCACTCCTTCTTGTACATCTTCCAGTAGTTATGATCCGTGATCGAGTTCTTCGATATATTCCTTCCATCTCTTCCCTCTTGTCTTAATCTTCTATTGGCATCTTTCTGGTTGAATTTTTTGACTTTATTGGATTTTGTGTTTTTTTCTTTCTCTGAAGTGACTCTTTAGTTTTTAAGAATTTTTGTTGTTTCCCTTCTCTACTTTGTCATTGATTTACCTGCAGCAGCTTTCTATCCACTCTTCCTCAACTTTCTTGCACTCTCATATGACTTAGTTTCATAATTCTTATAAAGATCTTAGTCACTTTCATTTGTTGGAATCTTTTATTTTCTTTTTATATATCTCTTATTTGTGTCGTTATCCATGATCCAACTGATTACTATAGGAATGAGTTGTTGTATACTATCATGAATTGTTCACCTGTAATGGTCTTCTTTAGCTTGTTCCACCTTCCTTCAATGCAAGCTTCCTTTACCCCCTTCTAGTTTTTCATTGATTGTCCATGACTTTTAGATTACGATCACTGTTTATATCTGCACTGGGTAGCTCATACACTGGCCATTTTTGGGTGCCATACATTATGGTGAAAATCTATTTTTAAACTACTGCATGGTGTCTTATGGGTGAATCAAATGTTTTCACTTCTTGCTTTTCTCAAAAATCGAAATCTGATGATTTGGGGTTATTCAAAACCATCAAAGTTTTGATTCTAAATTTCATTATTACAAGGTTTGAACTGATAACATTAAACCAACAGTGACATGGAATTTGATCGTTTGTCTGTTTTATGGTTGCAACCTGCATCTTGTTGAAACCTTTATGTATGAATTTGCTTCATGTAAAGTGCATATGCTACTTTATTCCTCATGATTTTTTTAATCATTGTATGTGATTAATAATGAGGGATCACTTTCTTCCATCCTTCATTATTTTTATTCAGAAAAGAGGGGAAATTCGCCAAAATTTATCCAAAGATATCTCAAGGTGGTTTCCAGATGAGAAAGTCCTGTCAGTTGAGACACCTGGTGATGCCTTGCTTCTTTTACGGCGTATTGGATCTCAGAAGCAAAGACCAGTCACCCAAAGAGATCGTCGGCCTCATGTATTAGCAGAGAAGCTGAAATATATACCTGATTCAACTGAAGGAGTGGTAAGTTTTTCCTTTTAATAAATCTGTTATAATTTATACACCTCCTTTATTTGCAAGGGAAATTGTAAACAATTTGTGTAAATTTTAATTCAGCTAATCATGAATGGGCAACTCCTCATACATATCATAATTATCTAATGTTCCCTTTTTCATAACATCTCATCTCACTCTGATTTCAGTTTAATCATATGAAAATATGCATTATTGTCAATTGTTTAATACATTATTTACAAGTAACAGGGGTTTACAAGAAGAGTCCTTTCGATTTCATTAACTCATAAATTCGATTTCATTAACTGTAAATGTTATCTGCTGCGTAAGCTTTTTGAATAAAAAGTATTCTAATCAGGGATAAATTTATTAATGTCGGTTTTACTCTTCTTCAATTTTCACTCTTTAAATGAATTTAATAAATAATATTACATCAGTTTGGATATGATTTCACATGAATCACTCCAAAGTCTCCAAACTCTTTTAATTGACTGTAATTAAGAGAACCATCTGTAATTCGACAATTAGCAATGCACTTTCATTGGCTATGTGTCATTGAAGACTTTCAATGTAACCCAAACCTTGAAACCAACCAAATTAACTGATATGGATCTGATCTCTAGTGCTGTTATGTTATTCAGAATCCTTCTACATACTACTATCCCATCCATACAATCCTTATAGATATTGCAGGATTATCATTAGTCTAAAATGAACGAACAAGAGGTACATTTGCAATATTCTTCATTACAGGAAGCTAATGGAACATTACTCCTCAGTGGATATGTCCGTGGGAAACGACCACTGTCTGTTAACAGTCTAGTTCACATTCCTGGATGGGGAACCTTCCAGATGTCAAAAATCTCAGCCCCCCTTCAAGATCCACATCCACTGGACCAGACAAAAGAGGAGAGAAAGAAGGAGGAGGCAGAGATGCTGATGGAGGATAATGCCAACGATGACGGAGCAGGAGAAAAAGTGCTTCAAGTGGCAGATTTAACAAAGCAGGTTGGTACAGATATGTACAGTAGGGGTGATAGTCAAATATTTTATTCGGATTGCTGTTAGCTCAGGGTTAGAAAAGTTGTTTAAATGGCTCTATGGAATGCAGGAATTTGCTCTGAATTTTTTTCAAACCTCACTGCTGATATATAAAACCGTTTCAGGTGTGATGTGGTGAAAACGTTCCATTATAAGAGAAACACAGACAC
>LYUA01000384.1:60974-76521 GCA_002093875.1 Calopteryx splendens
TCACCCGGAATCGAACCCGGGCCCTCCGGTCAGCAGTCCAGCGCTCTAACCACGCCCCATATAATACGTGCAATTAAGAATATATTACAGATTTCATTTGAAAAGTTGTTTTTTTGCAAGCTCAACAGTAATCAGCACAAATTTTATTTCCAGTCCAAATAATTCTCTCAGTGAGAGCAATTTTCCGCGGGTGGTGCCTCTCTCCGTTTCATTCTTTTCCCTCGCGCGTGACTGCTTTCACCTCCCGAGACTGCATTAATTCCCCTTCCCGAGGCTCACTCCCCAACTCCATACACCATTAGCCAATTCATTACATTCTTCCTCGTTCTTATTCCCATCAAGCCAGTTTCATTCTCTGATTTAGATCGTTTATATCAGTGGTGCACAGACAATTCGCTTTAATAAAGACGAATATAACTAGAAGCTCACCGATAGGTAAATCATAACAGAATGTGCCCAGACAAAGCAATTGCGCCTAAAATGCTAAAAGTGGCATGCCAAGAATGGCTGGACAATGACCTTAAGTAGTGGTTATCAAACAATAGGAGGCATCTAAAATTGCCTAAAAACTAGGCAAATCAATTAAAAAATGCTCATTCTAGCGATTTCGATGACAATTATTCTTTTCTGTTAATAGCCGTTGTAAAAAATACTTTAAACATGCTTTTTCAAGTTTTTCAAAAGTAGTCGTAGGCCGGACGAGGACTGCAGCCGACGTACACCTATAAAATATTTACTTTTGTGAATTCACTAAACATATAGGTAACGTTTTCAGAACTTTTTCTTTTTGGTAATAACAGAATATAATCTTTAATATCATGCGAGCTACTGCAAATAAAATAATGAGTCTCACTCCTGACGTAAGTTGCTGGGTGTATTACTCTTCATACGTAATTCTCAATAGACGTCGTTGAGCAAGACAAACAAAAGGTGCCACTACTGCCTTCCCCATGCTCACATTTCAAAACCCTTTTATTCTACGCTCATCACTTGCCTGCAAAACTCGATTGTTTTCTCTCCGCGCTCATTGCTTATTCCTCGAGCGTACTCTCTTACATCCCTCCCATTTCTCTTTTCCCCCTAAAACTGCCTTCTAGTGCCCCATCGCTTTCACTTCAGTTTTAAATGTGGTAGGACAGGAGAAAAACTAGGTGAAATTCGAAGAAAGCAAAAAAGTGGGTGGTGGCAATGGGATCTTGAAGGCCGTGATGGAGGGGAGGGTGTTAGATTACATTTCAACCACCTCTGGTTTGACATTCTAGTTGATTTGACAGGTATACGTACAGACTGTTTAGTGAAATATTTCTTAATAAATTTATTTAATCTGTGGAACGTTAAAGTTTTCTTTCTAAATCATTTCATTAAGTTCATTCGTTTCCACATTCTCGGCCTCAGCTATCAACACGTGAAAACTCAGACCTCTTCTGTTTCTTCTTTTCCATTGCTGTCAGCTCGTCTGTATAATGGCTTCATGTGATGGTGCCCGAGGTCCTGACTACCCCATTTCCAGGCACGACACTTGCTTTAGTGGGATAAGTCCAGTAGTTGCCAGGATTTATTATCCATTTGTCGCCGCGCATATTATTATTGCGCGAAAAATAATTTAGCTGGTTTACCTTAGTCTTCTTCAATGGTGTTTTGAAGGTGACACGAATGTCACGCCGCTGAGATCAGAAGTCTTTGCTCACTAAGGAGCAGGCGCTGCGTTAACTACCTTTCGTCTGGCTCCTACCCTTTGACCTATCCCACATCGACCCTCATGGGTCTAGGGTGACCCCAACGGGAGCACTTACCATTGTCAGTACAGCTGTATGTCCCATTGGAATGCGCAAGTCCTTCCACCATGTCAAGGCTGTAACACATGGGAGGGATTTGCACGTGAACGGTACCTAACATGCCCTCTACGTTACTAAGGAGTGTGAGTGAAGATAGGTGTGACTCACGACTTAGAATAAGGGCATACATGTACCCGAGAGCCTCTCGCTAACCGGAGTGAATTAAATATTCGCCCGGCCGGATTAGACCTGCATGTAGTTCGCCACTGCCACAGATGTCATTAAACTGCCCTTCACTCCACATTAAAGCCTCGCTGACTCGTCCTCTGCTAGATAGAGACGAGGTGAGCACGAAAATCAACATAATGCAGGTAATACCTGTAAAATTGTGTGCTTATTCCCGAGGATTATGTGCGGGTTTCTGCTGTCCGTAGCAATTTTTCCATCTCATCCCGGAGTTTCTGGGCGGAATCTAGGGTGCAATCAGGAATGCAATCAATGAGTTTGTCGGGGTGGTAATCCATGGGACATTGGGTGTCGTTGACTTAGGTAATTACTTTATTATTTCAATTTAGTAAATCTGAGAAACTAATTACCCTCTTTAACTTTCTAACTTCACTGGATCTTTACTTTTACGACCCGGGGTTTGACATGCTATGTCACCTTGTCACCTGAAAATGGCCTAACATGTCGATACCCAAATCGTGGAAATAAAGTGTGAGTGGAATTACAAAGGTTATTTCTTTTTCCCTCCACAATGAAGAGTTTGCACCAAGTGCACCAATACCGTGAATCTTAGTGAAAAACTAATTTTATCTCAGCTATTTTCAGCTAGCGGAAGAAAATGCCATATACTTATGAATATTCATTTGTAGGTGTTTCTGTTAGATTTTAAACTGCGTCCAGTTAAAGTGGTTTTGATTCCGTTTAGTCAGCAAGAAATGAACATTTGTGGTTTACTAGTTTTGCGAAAATTAAAATCAGAAGTGAACGCTGATTTAAAGTAAAATGATGAGGATTTGAGATGACGTGCCTGCTTTTAAAATCTATTGATGAAAATGTGTTTTCTATATGTTGAATTCAATCATAAATGTCGCATCATGTGCCATGAGGCTGCGTTCGTCAAGTTTTTAATAAAACTGTAAATTACTTAAAATATTACCGACTAATACACCATTCTATACTATAAATATCAAATACTATTAGGAACATATATTTCGAAGTTAAGAGATACTAATACGTAATAAAAAATCCACCCAACCACTTGCGTCATGCCGAATGGAAGAGTGCGACTCGGGGCAGGCGGACAAGATAGGAGTCCTCTCTGACTGTGTCGTGTAACTGTTTACTGCACGCTCCCATCTCCTCCATTAGCATGGATATTCTAAAGGGAAAATTATATGCTCAACGACTTTTTTCTAACACAAACGCGCCCGAATCGGGAGAAGTTTTCGGTGTGTTATTGTTCCCATAAATTCTGCGGAAAGCATCATGAAATTAGGAGACTGTGTGAGTTTTTTTAAGTTTGACTTTGAAATTCTTACTGCCGTTCATTTTTCATCTACAGGGATTAAAATGTATTCCGTGAGGGGGTTAATTCCCGACTTGTAGATAGCGAATTAAAAACACATTATTGAAAATAAGAATGTATATTGTGTTTCAAGTAAAAAAGACAAAAAGAGCTAGCCATATACTAGGTGCTACGCTAAGTTCTCGCGAATATTCCGCCATAACTAGTAATGACATAGTAACACCATAACTCTCACACCGTGTTTTTGTCTTATACGTCCGTTTATATTGCTAAGCAGTTTTTAATTCTATAAGATTATTTATTAACTCATTTACTTCACGCATACAATCATAGGCATTTTCTAACGGTTCTATTGCAGTCCCTTAAATTAAAATAAATAAGAACGACTTCTATTTATTCGTCAGATTATAAAACGTAATTCGCCATACTGTTTGATTCTCGATTTGATCTTCCAAAAGCAAGTTGACCGGCGATTTGTTCCCCGATCAACGCTGATTACCGTTGGTGAAGCGCAATCTACGAAATCGGCCGTCAAATTAAGAAATGATCGGCGATTAAGAGTTGACCGTCTTTTGTGAAACCGGGCCTAAGAGTGCGCCCCCCACTCTATATTGTTTTTTTAATGGGGTTCCTATTACTATTCCTAGAGGGCCTGTAAGATCACCTGGCAGTGTGTCACATTACGTCCTCGGTGTGAGTGGGTGAAACCCTCGCGCGCCAGCCAGGCATTATCTTAAATATTTCTTTGTAATTTGAGATGAACTTCCCGATAAAGGGCACTCTTCCAGCCTTCACTCAGAAATTTCCATTCTTCCCTCTCGTTCACCCTTCACTTTCAACATCTATGATTTTACAGTGACCAGCATGACATGTATTGTCTGCCAAGGACGTTCCCCAAGTATCTGGGGGTAAAAGCGTAGGAATCCAATTTAAAAGTATCGGGGAGTATAACTACTTGTTCGCCCTCCGCCGGTCGTTTTAATTCCATTGTTCTCATTGCAGTCCAACATCTACGAGGTTGCCACTTGAAAGACGTGTGACAAGAATTTGTTTAGGACACCAACCTTTCCTAGTAACCTATCATTATGGAATTATATAATATGAACTAACATTTGTTTATAGCGTCCAATTATTGGTGTTATTGTGGTCGCGAATAGTTCGAGGGAAGAATAAATTCTTAAACCTATCAGTGGCAACGTCCATTTCTCTAATTTTGTCCGGGTGGTCCGACCTTCCAATGTAGTTTTGCGTCTTAACTATTTTCTTTGTACTGAAGCAAATTCAAGCGACCTGTATCCATATAAAAGCCGAAGTCTTGCTTGCTCTCTTCGCGTCTCTATAGTCTCATCTTAAGCTTGCCAATAACCCTGTTAGAGCCCTGTTATACACGATAACCTTGTTATACACGAGCCTTCTTGTCGTAGTAGTTTTTCACAGATCTCGCGGTTTTTCTCCGGACTTTTCCAATTCCTTTATTAACCCCTTCTCAGATGGATCCCAAATACCTGCCGCATACTCAAATTGTAATCTAATCAACGCGTGGTAACATCTCTCCTTAGCACTTTTGTCACCTTCCAATTATTTTCATTATGAAACCATGTTTTTTTCAACGCGGTCCCACTTATCCATCGAATATGTATGCTCCATGAAAGATTTGGGGTAAGAGTGACTCCAAGGTACTTGCTCTGACATTCTTAACTCGATTCTGCGTATGATATATGTAGAGTTAAGTTTACCGTGTCGTGTATTCCAAAAGCTCATCGCAGCGCATTTACTCAAATTCAGTTCTAATTCCCATTCCTTACACGAATCAGAAAGGATACCTAAATCGCATTCTATAAGTTTAAATTCTATAAATCCTCTCTTTGCTATTGCAAGTCTGAATGGGAAGCACCCCATTCACGCACCAAATTGATGGCTTTCAGTGTACCATGTAGATGTAGAATATCAAGGCAATCAATCGCCATCCCATTCAAAACAACTTCATTTACTCATTTTCTTGGCGGCTTTCCTTTTCTGTTTCCTGAGCGAGGCCACTCCCATTGATTCTTGGCTTGCAAAAACTTGCCCGGAACCTGAGAATACAAGGTAAGGCCAAAGAAAAACAAATGATTGCTAATCATCTCGATATTTTTCGTTTCCTTTTAGTTTCACCATTATTCAATTAGCGTTGGGGGTGCTCTTACGACCTTAACAATTTTGAAACGATGGGGAAACTCTCGTGGCCGTGAATAACTAATACACTGGACGTGATAAAATGAAAACTTAGACATATCTCAGTCACGAAGTCACCGTCTTCAACACACTGAAGGAAGGTCTGTTTCAGTGTCCCTAGATCACAATCACACAAGTGGTTTGCGGAGAAATTAATGCCGCGCCAGATACTGACTTACGCAATTTGCGTGGGTACTCAACAAGCGCATGAAGTACCTTCAGAAATTTTAAGAAACTGTGAAACTTATTTCTCAGTCTCGGAAATCGCAAAGCGAATACAAAAATGCACCGAAAATGAGGCAATCTTAGAATAAGACTCTTTGGTGCACTAAAGGACGGATTGTATGAGTGCCTATGAGAGTTTAGTGAGTCGGTCCTTTGTGAGGCATTTACCTACTTGTGTGCGTTTAGCCCCTTTAGTGTCGTTTCTATTACAGAGGCTTAAAAATGCCCATTAAAGTACCACTCACCACTAGGTGATGTGCACGAATCCTGTGGATGTCCCTATCGATAACTTTTTCCGATAAAAGCTATTGAACTTGTGAGCGTGTAGCGTAACTATGTTTTTGCATGTGTTCTGCTTGAATCAACCTGATGGAATTCACTTTCCCCGCAAATTATGACTAAATATTTAGGCGCATTTTCTCAGTTATTAATTGACCACTTTTTTTGTCATACCTATTTACGGCCAAAATAAAATGTACTCCCTTTGTTTCATCACCTGTCACTGTAGCTTCCCTTGCGTGTGCGAGAGCGTAAACAAACTTCTGACAGGAATCGAGTAAATAAGTTAATTCTGGTAAAAAGTATATTCTCCACGTTTATCTCTTTATCTTTGGAGAGCACGTTGCCACTCTTGTAAGACTTTCCTCCAAAATTGAGAAAATGGTTAAAATTAACTAATAATTACTTTGCTCTTTTGAGAAAATTACTGCTTGCATGCCAAATGGTCTAATGTATTCCAATACTGCTACATGATTTAAACCTTGAAAACAAAATTTGTTGCGATGTATTTTTGGAGAAAAAGTTATCGGGGTTTTCAAAAACATTGACGTCGTGTGCAGCGAAGAGGCAGCCAAATTAGTAAAACGATGTTATGATAAACTTGGCTGCGTAAGTGGATTATTAAAACTAGGTTGGGAATCACCTATGGATCGAATGTCAAATTTGATTAATCTTTTACGTAAATTGGAAGCAGGTCTCTTTTGCGATTATGCTAAGAATGTATTATTTACCAACACCGTCGCACTACGGATGGAGAGATGATGAAAATAAGGTAAGAGAGGTAAACTGTATATCTGGAGGGTTGAAAATGCATTTTTCCCAAGAACAATAAGGGATTAGAATAGCTACTGACGACAGCATTCAGGAAATAATATTTTATGATAAGTAGTCTAGTTTGTATCCATTATTATATATGACTCATATTTCATTGCAACCCTTACTAACTGCTCATATAACTTGCGTAGAGTAGTATTTTCAACTTAGATACCTATGTTTTTTGTAAAAGTTAAAGAAGATTTTTATTATTTGTGAAAAAATAATGCTATAATACAATTTTTATATTTTATTCGTAACGCTCATTTTTAATTTTCTGAATTCAATTTCTTGCCAATATTACTAATATTTCATCTGAGGTAAATAATTGCCGTCGCTTGCTTCAAAAGCAATCCATAAAATGGAGCAGCTTTAAATTTGTAAGAAATGCGTGGAATTGTCGTTTGCGTAATATATTTCTGGTGTCGTTGGTTGTTCAAAATCAGTAATGCCGACTGTTTTTCTCATTTTGTGCTAACACTTAGACATTAAATGAATTGGTAATCGGGTTGCTTTTGGTCGCCAGCGTGGGATGATCATAGATTCTGCGATCACGCGAAAGTCTCTCTTTCTAGTCATGGAAGTCGGAAGGGACTCATGGTTGTATCCAAGAGGTCATGCACAAATTTTCCGTGTAAGATGTGGGACCTAAAGCGGGTTACTACATTCGCCTAGGGCGAAGGCTCTTTCTCAGGGAGCTGGAAAGAGGGGTTACATACCTTCTCGCTGGGGGACGCCCCTCCCCCATCCCCCTCCACCCTCTTCCAACAATAGCATGTTCTGGAGACGCTAATGACTTGAGCGCGGCGCACGTAATCCGCCTTCCGGTCTTGCGTTCGCCTCCTCCGTCACCTTCCGCGGACGGGTTCACGCGAGGAGTGCTGCGAGGGGTGGGGATTGGGGGGTGATGGGAGAAGCGTCGAGTGCCGGGATTAGGGGCGGTAAGAGGGGGGGGGGCACCTTCCCTTTTTCAGTTTCACAATCGTAGGGGCGCTAAAGAAAGCACGTAGACCCGTGGGCTCCTGCGTCACACTTTTCAGGAATCGCGCTGGAATATTCCTTCCTCGTTCGACCAGCCCGTGTGTGCCATCGCGTAATGCGTCCGCTCAGAATGTGCACCCTTCATTATCGTGATCTGGTCGAGCGGTAATGTCGGAAACGTGGTGGACGCCCGCTGGGACTCGTGAGTTGCGCTCACAGTCACCCTCATCCCCCCCCTCCCCACATACCCCCCCTTCCCACACACCCCCCCTTAAGGCGTGTTGTAAAGGGGTCGAACGAGACAGAGTTTTCCAATTCTTAACCGCTTTGAACCGAACCGAGTTTTCACCCATGCGAGTCTTTTTGGAAAATGTCGATACGCAACTTGGCCCGTGTCATTCGTTAAGAGTGTCGCTAGTAAAATAATGAGGGTGTGCATAGCGTGCATATTGCCATGAAAATTGCATTATTTCTTCACCGACCAACGTTCACCATCACCTTCAGGACCACAATAATGGTCGCGTCCTTGATTTGAATCGCGAATGGACTGCACCGCGATCGCATTCGTTGGTAAATGATAAATCACCATCCAAATTGTCAAATTCAATTTGCATAAATAGTGGCCAGCCTCTTGTCCGGACATCGCACAGCCGGACTTCTGGTCGAATAAGTTAGTGACCGATTCATCCGAAAACAAATTAAATACTATTTCATGGATAGAAATTGAATAGAAGCGTCTTTCTTTTGGTGAGCTTCTTTATCATAAGATAAAGGAAGAATGATGAAAAACTATTTTTTCAATATAATACACTGCAACGTACTCGGTGCTATCGTATTTTGTGTTGTTTCGAAAATTACTGAATGCCATATCATAACCGCAGATTATTTTAGTGCTTGGGGCCTAGGCCATGGACCTTGTTTTTATTCCGGTCTGCCTTCAAAGCTAAAATGAAGCGTGGCTCATCCCGTCTTTTCTATCAATATACCTACCCACTTCCCCGAGTAGGTCTTTTTTTACTAGAAAACGATTAGAAGAGAAACTCTATTTGTAGAAGAGTGTGTGACTCATGGCGCATTCACAATAATTGAAGGTTGTTCGAAAACAAAGATAGCATTGTTTGTGTAAAGGGAGGCATTTTGGCATTTTTGCTACAATGTTGCACACTGCGCACTCTCCCTGTCTACGTCAGAGTCACTAAAGTCAATTATGTCGTGAGTTTGATGAAGGATTTCAGATGCAGTTCCAGGAGGAAATTATAGACCGTGAGGATCACAGCGCCGACATCGACAATGCTTTCAGTTCGTTAAGGGGTGTAAATTGAAATTCGGGATGACGTCGAAGACGATGTCATCACCTGGCTGAATGCACCGGTGCCTACGACACCATCACTGTCTTAGACTGTGACAGTGATAGACAAAAGTTCGTTCCTATCTTAAAATGCGACTAATAATGATGGGAAAATGTCGGAAAAAATGTTAGGCGATTTTTTTGTCACGAAATAAACCTGAAATTAAATATGCTTTTGATACTTTTGACATTTGTGTGAATGCTCTCTGTACGGAATCCATACATAATTTCTGTGAATCATCCTGTTTGAAGAAGAAACTTCATAATAAGTGTGCGGTTAAAGCGTGGCATTTTATTACTTAAAACTTCAAGAATGCCGCTTGGGTTTCAATGATATCGCATTATCATTAGATGAAGTATGTAAATGACGTCTACCTTTTGTGCATCTTCCCGTAAGCTGCGGAGGTAGGAAGAGTGGATAAATACTCAGTAATGGAATACCACGAAGTTAAGGAATGTCGCGTATTATTTAGATCTTAAATTAGTTTTGTTACTGAAATCCAGGCTATCCTTCTCTCTGTCAATGTCTTTTATTATTTTCTATTCCTTATTCCGTCTTTCGTCATTTGTTACTTTCAATTCCTTTCAAACGCCTTCCCCTGTAGCTCTTTATCACGGTTATTGCCATTGTGGTCTGCAATAAACTCGTTCCTTATTATAGATGCAATTTTTATTTTTGCAATGCTTACTTAAGAATTATCTCTTCATATAATTCTCGGTTGAATTTATTTACTCGACCTAACCGTTTTCAATTCGTCATTCTCCTTGTGACAAAACATAATCTTATTTTCCCAGTTGCAGATGTGGTCTATAATTCACAGGTATAGAAGAGTAAACTATTGATAAGTTTTCATAAACCGCTTCCTAATGTTCACACCAGTGTTATTTACTTTTTTGTAATAGGAAGCCCACTAACTTAGGAAATTCTTCCATTTATCTCCTCCCTCTTGCTCTTTCTTTTGCTCCTGAGAATCCTTTTTGAGAAGCAAAACTCTCCCACTCGCTCCATCAACTTTTCCAAGCGTTTGTCTGTCTCTTATTATATTTTTATATAGTCTCCCTTCCTTCGACTATAGATCATTATCTTTTTTTCGTATTTGTTTTTTTTTATTTTACGTTTTTGCCTTTTCACCTTATTATAAGTATGAAATGGAAATTATCACTAATTCCAAGCTAAAAGGATTATATGTAACATAATAATTAAGTTTCTTTAATTGCAATCCCTACTAGCAGTTCGTTTTGCATGCGAGGATTACTTTTTTATGCTTAGATATATGACGCATGTAAAGCTCTTGGTAGAATGGTCTTCCATTTCTTGATCTTTATAACCTCCCCGTTCGTTTCTAACATTCGAATATTATTTTGATAGTGCTTCTCTGGTGTGGAAACCCCCCTGCCACACACCCTAGTGGGGGTATGCAGTGTACCATTTATTGGTAGATGTAGCTGAAGATAGAAAGATAGGCTTTTTTATGCCCTTATTATCACAACCCCGTCAAAATCTTGGTGCTTCCAGTGGCTCCCATCCCAGGCTATCCATATATAACGTGACGCTTTGTGTTTTTTCACAAGGATTCTTCACGAAATCAGCAGCCTATCTCTGTATCATATTTAATTCCTAAATTAGATCCTTAAGTTCAGGGTGTCTAACGGTTGAAGGTAAGGTATATCGAACGCGAAATAACGTCTCTCCTTCACTTTCTCATTCTATGATTTTCCCTTTATTCGTTTGATGAACCCAAGTTTCTCCAACGCAGCTCCGTAGATGTCCCTAACGTGCTTTCCTCATATTTTCAAGTTCCACCCAAGAAATTTCTTCTTGATATCTATTGACGGCCCAGTAATCAAATTAGCACAATCTTGCAAATTATCAGTACATTACATCATATATACGGTGGTGTGTGAATTATATTTTAGTGGAATTCAAATTGCATGCAGAGATTAGCTGCATGCGTATCAATAATGTCGAAGAGTTTCTAAGAATTTCTTTTACGACGGTTCAAATCTCTTGACCTACGAGTTTTTAATCGATGTAGTATAAAAACATATTTTCCTGTTCAGTATTAAGTATGAAATGAAACTTCCCAGTAAAATTACCCAATACTGGATGATGGGAAATTACGCTCTCGGGATGAGGGCAAACAAATGGAGAATGTGGAGCTGTGAGGCACGATTGGCCTTGGTGCAAAACGCAGGAGTTATGAATGGAGTGGATAGTTACCTCAGAGTCATCGCGCTTGAAGCGTGAAATCCTGTTTCGGGGGAATAATGCGTCAGGAAGTATGCTCGGTTCTGCCTATTTGCGGACGGAGGTAAACGGGCCATCCTCCAACTTGACCTTCTCTCTCTCTCCCCCACCCACTTAGGGAAGAGACTGTAGGAATAATCGCGGGTCATTGAATCTTGTTGAATTTAGGGGGTTATCAAATTCAAATTAATTACGGTTATTCAATTCATAAAGGACCACAGCTTACGGGAGTCCTTTTAAATAAACGAGAGTACATGACATAATCCTGATATTTTATGGGAATTTTCCGGTTTCATTTTCAGCATCCGTGTGCTTTCATAGTTTTTGCCTCCGTCGAATCCGGGCGAAATCTGAGTGAAAACTCAAAATTATTTTTAAATGACTAATTATAAAAAGCATACGCGTTGACTGGTGCCGATTTAAAATAATATATGATCTTCATGATGTATATCTTGCGTGACCTTTAGGAGAAAATCTATATGGAAAGGTTGGAGTGGATGATATAAGAGTCGTATGTCATCCGCGCCAAACTGCATTTAGATCTTCACTAAACTGTTATTTCTTATTTTGCATGAGGATTATTTGGTTTTGTTTGTTTTTTTCTTACAAATGTTGAACTATTTAGATGAACGATGATAAATATGAATGAAGCATAAAGTCGCGTCCATTTGAATACGGAGATATTCCACAACGTGAGGCCTTCATTTCCTTATAAACTTTGAACTAGACCAACCTGGTAATATTTTATTTGGTTGACTGGCTTGCAAATACGAGGATTTTATCATAACTTTTTCCAAATTCCACTTTACCACGCATTCCAAAAGCCACTCAACCTCCTTAATTTCCCAAACCTCAAAATTTCCTACTTCCGCACCCCTTCCATCCACTGTCCTGCCTCCCATACCTGCGGCGGGTGAGTTTCCCCCTCCCCTCCATTCAGCCCAAGGGGTTGCCAATTCCCCTCCCCCGCTCACACTGAACCAAGCAAACTCACAATGCCATTCATGTCAGGGCTCGCTTGGCGCTAGTTACGCGCTCCAGAGTGCAGTCTAGATCTAGGTCTCAGGGAGCGAGGGATAGTGACCCTTAGGGGATCGAAACGCACCAGTCTCCCTTGTCATCGGTGGCTCCCAAAGAGGGCGCCGCGGTGTAGTGTCTGCCACCTGAAGGACCTCCGCAAACCAGGGATTTGGAGGACAAGTGGAAGAAGGCGGCTCTCAATGCCTAGGAGCAAGGCCAAGGACGGATGGGAAGGGGGAGAGAAGGAGGTTGCCGACGGCGGAAGTGTAATTGGACGATTCCAGCTTGTGCCAGGGGTCCACATCGCCGCCTCCAGCAAGTCGGAGCTCAACCGAAGGTGTGTACTGATACTTAATTTTGTTGGACGTACTGTGTTCTTCGAGTCATTCTGTGCCAGTCGACCCTGCTACTTAGGACTCATGGAACGATTTATACACGATGAGGCATTTCACATTTATTTTTCGTGATAAATGAATTCGAATGGCTTTGTGTAGCTCCTAGTATTTCTTTTGATGCATGTCCTTCAACTTTTACCTTTTGGCAACTAGATTATAATATTCCAACAGAGTGCTTCTATCCAAACAGAAGTCCTGGTCATTAGACGAAGACGATTTATCGACCCAATCTTAGCTTCCGTTTCTTATGCGACAGGTCGTCAACTGAAATTGAAATTAAGTATCAGGAAATCAAATGCCTGTATTTAGGGTCGACTGCTAGGGCGTAAATCTATTATAATCCGTATCTGACTCTTGAAAAGTTGAGGTGACTGTTAAAGAATTGGAAACTTAAATTCATGATTGTGATTATTTTCTTTGGTGATAAATGTGCTACTTAAGATCCATAGCTCTCTCAGTTAATCAAATTGGGGTGTTTGAGTAATTTGCAGAAGCAATTGGTGATTTTAATGTACTGGATTTATATGAAACCGGGGCACATAGAAACTAGAAACTTTGAAATGGCGTGGGCACAATTATTAAATCGTAATAAGCATATCGATGTGGTTTTTTTGTAATGAGGGGATTTCGATAATAGAGAGAAAGTAATTCACCGACGAAAGGTGCATAAAATATCGTTTATATACTTGGGGAGTAAATTATTTGAATTTCTTTTTTGGTAGACGAATCTTCACATCCTTATTGAGAAAACAACATCTTGTTGAAAACGCCCGGCTCAAGTATTGACGAAAATTTCGAATGTGAACTAAATGAAGGGAAAGCTGAAAACATTTGCTCCTGACAATAGTATCTTCTCGCAGAAAATGCTGGCCATTAAATGAGTACATGCAATTTTTTTCGTACAAGCTCGTCTCATTTCTTCTAGCTGATGATCTTGTTTAAAATGACTGCATTTTCGTAATAAAACTTCTCCAGAATGAATAGTTTCCTCCCTAAATGCCAAGTTTTCTCGAGTGAACCAACGTGATAGAAAGTCGAGCCACATGACCTTTTGCTGAATTTTCTCCATTTAACTTACTGCCCTCTCGTCGTGGCCATAGGTTGGGACATGGCCTCCGGAAAAGAGCAGAGAAGCTTAATGTTGACGGCGAACCATCTTCAATCTTCAGACTTCCGATGAGAGATTTTATCGACAGATAAAATCTCTCATTTGAAGTTATAAATAAATTTCAATTTTTGGCTAAACACTATTGACGGTACCTCTTTGCCAAACAGCATTTCACCTACAGTAATTTAAATATGCGGGAATACTTCAGCGTTTCCGTAAACCCAGAGAAGGCGCCTTATGACTCACGTATTTAGTTTAGCTGGGGGTGTTCGGAGGTAAACGGATTTGAACTCGGGACCCTCAGACCAGTAGCCAAACGCTTTATACACTGTCCTACGACGCCACCGAGTTAGGTAGTTGGTTGCGAATTGCAATCTGAAAATCGCCCTTTCAGAATGTGCTATCCTGCCGAAGTAATGTGATCGCTTACAAGCCGGAAGGTTGCGCCCTCGAAACCCGCCCCTGGCATATGTGGCTTTGTCAATTATTTTTTGTCGTGTTTATGAGTTTATGGTGCAAATATAAGTCATTTTCCTTGGCGACATTTAATGAAAATGTTGAATATTCATTTTTTAGTGATGAAATGAGACACTAGTTATTGTTTTATTTATTTGTTTAAATACTATCCCGACCATGGTTTTGACCTTGAAAATGACATAACGTATTGAAACCATGGTCGAGATAGTAAACAAGTGTGTAAAAATATCTAGTGTGGCTCATTTAATCACTGCAAAAAGGATTTATGGTTCATTGTGAACCGAATCATCGAAGCATTTAAAGAATATAATTAATGCTGCTAGTTCCCGTATTTCTCTTTCCCCGTCAGACCTTAGTTTTATACTTACCTAAGATTTCAAGAACGGAACGCTCGTTATTATTAAGAGCCTATTGCAATGACCTCATGCATTATACCCATATGGATATACGTTTCTAAGGCCAAACGTCTTTGATCTAGTTATGAGTTTTTACGCAAAAGAAACTCCCGGCGCCTTACATGTCCCTGGAATGACCACCCGCACTTCCATAACCACTTAATTATCTCATGATTGCGCCTTCTTGGGGAAAATACTTATGCCCCCAAGTCAGTGCGTCCAGTACTGCATTTCCATTTTGATAAGCTTATTTCTGTCCTTGGGCCGCCCTCAGTGGTATTCTTCGCTTCCCATGGGAATGGAAAGTCATTCACCATTCAGTCCATCGTATTTCTGTCAACGTCTAGTATGCTGCGGATGTTAATATTCGTGGAATGATAGGATATTGTAGGATTCAGATGTCAGGGAGAGGGCAGTCCGGTGGACATAAATTCTCGTCAACAAAGGCAGAAACCAGTTCAAAACGGGTTAGATTAAACACGCAATTGATATTTAGACAAGAGATAATTTTCCACGCTGCAAATTCGTTCCAAGACGAATCAGAAAGAAGTTTGGGAAGTGTTTAATTTTTTTTTTCGATAAGACGAAAACTACTCAAATGCTCATGGTACACATATGGTCACGTTTTATCGTCGCGTCAAGGTTTAGTTAGCCAATCAGTCAAGGGGTTGGATTCACTGCTCAGTTCACTAGAGAGCCAATGTGATAGGTATGGCATGAAAGTAAATGAGAAGAAAA
>LYUA01000384.1:205630-225311 GCA_002093875.1 Calopteryx splendens
GAGGCAATTTGTTGAATAATTTTACACCTATTATATGATGCTGGTCCATTTGGGATGTCAGTTTAAAGTTGTACTCTTTGAATTTCAGGACATTTTTATTAGACTTAATCAATGGGTATATCAGATTGGCTCTTTCAATTTTAGGATTTATTTTTGTAGGAAGCCTCTGTGCTGTTTCTGATGATTAATACATAAATAAATGAAGGTTCAAAAACCTGTTTCACAGGAAATCTGAAAGTGGATATTTCACTATGAATACATTGGTTGTTGTGTATAACATCATTAGAAGGATAGCAAATCATATTATTAAAAAGCTTTTAAACAATATTTTATCATGCAGCACACTAAGGCGTAATAAAGTCTATATTGTGATTTCAATGTCTGATATTCATTTTGATCTCCTTGAGGTTATGGAATAACTAATCCTTCTAGTTGACACTTGGCTTTATGGCTGAGGTTTTACAACCCCACCAATAAAAAATATAGATGGTAACAATCTAATTGTTTAGGTACTATTTCTACACTGTGAACATATTAATGGAATAAGGAATATCAATTTTGTAATTTAAGTTCCCTATGTTATTGATAATATCAATTATATCAATGAAAATGGTTGCTTTTTAAACATTTTTCTACAATGATGATCTTGCTTGCATTGTCAAACTTGCCTGAATTATATATTATATGTATGTACATATATTTTTCATAGTCAACTAATTCTTTACCTATTCTAAAAGATTGGATATAGCTTCTAGTGCTGTATTTGACGATAGACATTCACTTCACTCCAAACATTCCATTGTTTAGTCAATTGTCAACTGTCTTACGATCCTCATCTTGAAGTTGAGCTGTGTATGACCACAGTGCCAATTATCTTGATTTTTACCAGTTATTTTCTTTTGGTAGGTACTGATATATTTTATTATGAAACATTCTATCTCATTTTAATTTATAATACTTTGTGCCTATGTTAATATGAAATATTCACTGAGTCTTCAATAACCTTTTTTGTTCCTCTGTTAGATCACCTAGGCATTTTTTACTGTGTCACTTCTTACTTAAAAAAAATATTAATGATAACTCCATGCCTCATTGTTATACAAATTATGTAGGAAGTTTCAATACAAATCAATGCCTCCAACATTTAATTTCAGAAGATAATAGCTTTTCTTATTTATTCTTGTAGACATTACAACATTAGAGTTTAGAGTACCCTTTTTTTAAATACATACGCAAACTCTTCTATTTTCAACTACAATGCTGTACCAGCATTACTTAGATCTCTTCATTAAAAATAACCATAATTCCATATAGTTTTATGTACTACAATGCACAAAAACTCTGCTGAATGACAATTTGGAATCTAGGAAACTTCAGCTTTCCGATTAGAGTAACTTAAAAATGGTATAAATAATTTTAATATTATTTAAAAGGAAAAGAAACTTGAAAAATATTTAACAACCATATGAGCTAGGAGTTCATTATTTTTTTAGCAACATGTAAATGGTTTACTAAATATGGTAAGTTTATTGTTACTGATCATTGTAATGGATGGAAAGAATTAAATCATCCCAGAGAAACGAAAGCTGTTGTTAGCAAAGTTAATACTGAAAACCATGATCAAAACTGACAAGTTTAATTACATCACTTTGGATCACCCATAGCTTTAATATGCTATTGATTTTGGTATTAATAAACACCCTCATTGGTATTCAATGTGTTGCTTTCATGCCTTTGAAAATTATTAATTGAGGGTAAAGATAAAAAAGACAACAGCCATGCACTTGAGTCAATTTTTCTCTGTTTCACAACCAGAGAGACACGAGAGAAGGAATGCAACCAGACATACCGCCGTGACCTAACTATTCATTGCAAGCCTCTGCGAGGAGCTGGCATACATTGTTCTCCCGAGTTCGTGACCGCTTTACTGAAGGGGTAAGGAGAGTATGAGATAAAAGCATTAGAGTTTCTCAAAGCATAAACCAGAGGAAAAAATATTTGACATGACTGACCAATGTGTGGAAATAAGTGAATTTGATAGAAGAGAGACTTCCACCATTCTGAAACAGAATCCCTTTGGCCACCACCATTGCTGGATTAAATAAAGCCATTTCCAGGTAACAGCACATCTTGGTCAACGTGCTAAGAGCGCTGAGTCTAATTGAGCAAAAGATGAAATCAGAATGGAAAGAGAAAAAATAAGTCAGATCAAGTTTTTGTCAAGTCTAAATGTATGAGGTAGGTGTCAAGTGTGAATTTAATTGGGTCCAATGCATTGGACTCAGTGAAATGGATGCTAGTTTCTAACTGAAGGTATGCATATAATGTATTGAAAGTTGTCTTAGTCTATGGGAAGTAAAATATTATTGAATGAATGTAATGAGGTAGGTTAGTTCCCTTTAAATATGTCAGATATTATCCATCAAACTATACAGGCTCCTGCAACAATCAATCTCCGCCAATTTACAAAAATAATAAATACTATTGAGATTATTATGGGCCACTGTATTGCTAAAATGCATGACAAACAAAATAATTAAACATTATGAATCTGACCTTTGAAAAGACTTTTGTGCATTTGGGAATGATTGGCTGAACATACTTTTTTATCCTGACTACTGCTTCAATAAATGGAATGTAAATGTTTGCATATTATTGAGTGTACCCTGGGTTAACATAAGCACTCACTTTGACATAATAAAATTAATGATTTATCAATGATCATCTTAAGTGACCAACATGATGAGTGAGGAGTAATTAATGAAGTGACTAACATGTTACCACTAATGTTGTTGAAGTGCATGTCTTTGACTAGCACAATTTCCTGCAACATCATTATCTGTTATATTTACTCTACCAATAATATGACATTATATTAAAAATAGAATAGCAATTGTGATTAAACTTTGTTGATAAAGTAACTTGTTAGAAAACATTCAAGAGCCTTATCTACCAAAAATATCATTGCAAAAGTTAAGGAGGATAGCATAAAGGCTGAGAAGTAAAGGGAAAATGGGCGCTCCCTCTTGAACTGGGATTAATCTGGTACCTACTTCAACTTTTTTGAGTCTGCAATTTTTTATGGTGAATGCCCATTTTTCAGGTAGAAATAATAGGTATTTTAAAAATGTATTTATTATACTGTTTTCCTTTGAGTCTGTTGGCATCATCACTTTATTCATTTTAATATGATCTCTCATATTTTTCAGAAACAACATTCATTTCTAGAATAATTTTACACTCAATGCTAATGAAGTATCAGTTTTAAAAAGGTGTGTTGTAGTCTCACTCAAATATAGAAATTTAGATTTTGATAAATTGCACTCTATGAATATATATGGATCATATTTGAAGATATGATATTTATACAGTCCCCCATTTAAAGTTGAAGAAAATAAAAGAAATGCAAATTCTTACAGGATTTGCGATCTGCATGTCGTGTACGCTTCCTCTCCCTTGGTGTTGTTCTTGTTGATGGTCCTTGGGTTGCTGTTTTGACAAGGCTCTCCAAAATTTCATCATCACCATCAGTCATATTGTCACCTTGACAATCATTGACATTGCCACCTCTAAGTAGACTGGTAAGACCCCTATCCCTGGTGGTCCCTGAACAGAAGTACAAAAAAGTCATCTTAGAGTTATTTCAAAACCTTGCAGACAAAAATTTCCATCTGTTACCTGCTGACATTCATGCTTATTATAGCCTAGGAGTAGATATTATCTCATTTTGGATAGGAAAAATGTTCCATTATATTAACAAAAAGGTAATTTCCTTAATCATAACTATTATAATGTCACACTCAGGATCATGTTCATGATAGTTCATACTATGCATCGTATACTACTCAAACATTCAACTACAAAGAAAATATCCCTCTCATGAGGTTGCAACTTGGTTATATTGCATTTTTAGAAAAATTAAATTTGTTATAGTCTTAGATACACCACTAATTTTGCAGCCAATTAATTGATAATTAATGGAAAAGTACATATTTTGAATTATGTTTACCATTCTGGTAGAAATATACCAAATTAAAAAAAATAAAAGTTAATTTTTATAAGCTGAAGAATGTGTAGAGGCAATAGGGAATTGTTGCTTTCCTTTTGCTGGAGATTCAGTGTATTCTTTTGACTGTATTATGGAATGATATTGGCTACTAAAACTTTTCAATAATGGTGAGACTTAAAAATATGCAACTTCATTTAATGGCATATGTATATCCATGTTTCACTTATCCAATAAAAAAATTATGCTAATTACATTTTGGTTTTCAGGGCTCAGTTGGCTAGGGAAATACCACTCATTTAATAATTCCTCATCAGAAGACATCAATAGGATGAGAAAACTTCCATTCCATGGGTGAAGTTGAAACTGACCACTGGGTTCCCAGTTAAATGCTTTTCCACCAGTTCAAGCAGGTGAGCTGATATTCTTGGCTTCAATACATTAAAGATGTGAGCCATCAATTACTGTATCACTAAGCTATGATACCTCATATAAAAATCCCTTCATTTTTTAAAAACTGGTGGCTTACCAATTTCTTTCCTTTGCCTCCGCCAAGGCAAAGTGCCACGGAAACTATCAGCTTCAGAGAAGTCACTACCCAGGAGTTGGCGAAGCTCGGCATCTGCCCTGTCCTCCTTTGTCCGGAATTTTCCAACCTTAAAAGGAGTTAGTTGCTTGTAACCAAGTAAAGAAAATAAAAATGATCAGATCATTAAAATGCATAAATTACTAAAAAGAGAAATATCACTGGGGTAGAATAATCTTTGCTATAATCATTGCTCTGGCAAACAGGGCTGGTAAAAAAGTTTTGGGTACAAAAAACACTTTTATATATTTTAATATGTAGCTTTCTTGTGTATTTAAAACCTAATATTATGTTCAATATAAATATATTTGTAGCAGTGGGGTTTTGTAAATAGTTCCCAAGAAGGAAGCTAAAACTAAGGTATATACTTATTGCATCATAAATTTTAAAGAACTTTCTGATGAAATTAACCGTGGAACCTCTATGACAATTGAGTTTTCTTCTAGAGCTAAGAATTTAAATGAAATATTTGATGAGAGAGTTAATAATGTCATTACGGGCTAATAATATTAGCCACAGAGTTTTTGTTTTGGTATAAATTTTTAAAAAGAGCTTTGATGCATATAATAAAGGTTTTGTTTTACCCCTTTCCTGCTAACTACTAATATTCTATGACATTAGCGACTCTCTTCATAGCAAGGTCTAAAAAGCATAAATTGAAATGATCCTGACATATGTTAAAATTAATACCTTTACATGTGCACACAAGGCATGAGATATTTAATTTTAGTTTATGTCTTTTAAAGGATTATGAGTTAGAAACTTACATCAGTGATCATCTTTCCTCGTGTCTTATTTCTTTCTCGGTGGCTTGCTTTCTTCTCCAATTGCTGTAGCACCCTTTCTCGTGTTGTTCTGTACTCTAAAGCAAACTCTGATATTACTTTACAAAACTCATTTGGTTTTGTATCTTGAACCCGATGCATTGGAATGCCAAGCCATAGCAAAAATTTATTAAACCTACAGAATAAAAGGAAAATATTTAAGAATTCAAAATACATTAATGATAGATGTTGAAAATGTTTATAAGAATATTGACTTTTACCTATTCATGACTCGTCGATGGACAATACCCAAAACAATAATCCTTTCAGCACAATCTGCCAGGAAGTCGGACATCCTGTGTGTATAAGAGTGTGTCATCAGTACACATATAAGGCAATAAGATTTTCTTAAATACATATTATGTAATATGCCTGAATGCATTTATTACAGTCCAAATTGGAGCAGGTGAACTCCTGCATAAGTTTTTGAATTGTGGTTACATTAATTTAATGCATAATATGCAGCACCCACCCCCACCCCTCTGGGAGATTTTCATTCATATCCCAAGTGGGTTAAAAATGAAAATAAACTGATAAATAATCTTAAACTCATCATAAGATTGCTAATTCTTAAATGGTAGGCATAAAACACTTCAAGAGAAATCATGCTATGCTGTTGATAATTTTCAAAATTAATATATTAAGACAATACTTGTATCTTTACTTACAATATAGCTGAAAATGTGTTGTAGTTGTGTCTTATAGTTTATGCTAAAATTCAAAATCTTCCTGTGCATTTTGTAATTGGATGGTGCATGGTAATTCAACAGACAAAACATGCTTTTATACAGAATATTTTTCTCCCAGGCATATTCCATTAAAGTGAAGTTACTATTGACCTAAGACATTCAAGAGGAACAAGTGCGATGAGCATGTATAAGATTGTTTTAAGGAGCTGTGGGAGAAGAGTACAGACATAAGGGGAATAGCAGGAAAGGGAGAGAGAGGGGAGGCAGTAGCATGGGATGGGAGAAGGTGGATTCAGAGTACAAAAAGAAATGAAACAGTTTTGTTGTGTGGGATAATTAGACTTGGAGTATCTTCTTTTTTGAATTTGATTTAAAGTTAAATGATAGTAACTTGTCTTAAATGGAAATTCTCTTATGATGAAAATATTTAGACAATTGAAGGTTATGACTTATTTTTAAATCAATTCTTTATTCCCTTTACCTGTATCAAAGTTTCATATGCATATAAAATGTAGTACTCACTTCACTTTAACCATTGTTGATCCATCATGCTTTGCTATCACTTTCAAATGGTCCCATGATGCCTTACACTCCTGCTCCATTCTTTGTATACTTGTGGCCAGTTCATCGAAATCCACTTTGGATGCCCGGGTAACCGCACCTATCTGTGATAGTGCCAACGTTTATGAGACCCAAATCTTATAATGTATTACCAACATGTATACAAAGTTATTTGAATTGAAGTAAAATGTATGGCACAAGATGAAAAATTAATCTAATCAAATGAGCATTTGTGTCATAAATATATTTAGAGGATAATTTGATTTTTTTAAAGAACAAGTTCATCTGCATTGAGCAATGAGCTGTAGATGTTTTGGTTTCCCTGTGGAAATGCAGTCCATTATAGATATCCATGATCCCTAATATTCAAGGCAAGCTGCTGGTAGATTTAGAGACATTACATGTGTTTTGCCATCAATCAAGGATAGAGTGCCATCACTGAATCAGATGAAAAGCAGCCTCATCCATTAAGCTATATCTTTTCCAGAAACATGTTATGTATCATCAAAGTTAGTCTACCTTTTTATGGTAGTTTTGGACAGTTCATAAAAAGGACTATATATTACTTATCCCCTGAACTTTCTTCAGTATAACCTCTTATTTTCCCTACATTATTTTCTTCTGATTTTAAAGCTTTCTTCCAGCCTTCATACTATCAAAAGAATTTTAATTGTCTTCCTCCCTCCTGCTTATGCAACATCATCTGTTACTTCACAAACTTTAGCATCTCACTCTTCTCAATATCTTCTACACTCACTTTTTATGCCCTCTTTGAATACCACCAAGCAACTTTCTCCCTTCTCTCACAATATATAAAACTTTATCACTAGTCTTCCTCTCTTCCTATCTTATTTTCTCCACTCTTTGTCATCCCCACATCTCTCTATGCAAGAGGATGAGCATGGATTGAGGAAACTGATGTAAAGGTTCAATTTATCCTATTTAAATCTAACAAAGATTGCCTTGAACATTAGTTATCTGGGATAATGTGCTGGTCTTGCACATTATCCCAGAGTCCCTTCTACCTAAAAGTAAACAATTTCCAGTGTTGGCAAACAAACTTGCGTTTCATAGAAATCCTCGTGGTAGCTAAGAAATTTACTTTCTTTTTATATGTGTTATCTAGTGGAGATCAAAAAAAGTTTACTCACTGAATCAATACACATCAATTTTCTATAAATAAAACAATAAATATACCTCTGAATACAAATCAGAAGAATCTGGGAACTTTTCCATGACAATGTGACAAAGATGGTGAAGTAGAGAGTGTTTGTGGACAGTGTCTTTGACTTCAGGTACTTTGGCCAAGTACTCAACCTGAAACCCCTTCACCTGGAATAAAAACATCAGAAGAATTAGCTTTGTGGACAGTCATCTCTTCACTTGTGATATAATTATACTTAATATGAGATTTTATTTTATAGTTATCCATACTTAATCCACTTTATTTAGTTACTGGGACATTATCCTATAGTGACTTCATATTTTCTGTATTCTTGGTCATCCGTAGTTCAGCTTGTTTTATTTGCATGTTGGTTTTTTAGCAATAATTCATTATAAAACTTGTAACAATGCAATATAACAGCTTGAAAATACTGTGGCAGCAAGACAGTTGTGCGAAAGTATGCTAATTATTTCTGTAATCTAGTTACTGATATATTATGCATCTACATATTTCAATGTCCAACAAAAAACTTCATTTTAAATTACAAACACAATGTTACAACTTCGGGAACAATTTCAATTTTTTCACAAATTTATTTGTCTTTGGTACATGAAGGGGCCTAGTAAGCAAATCTGCAAACAATTAAGTTGGAAGATACCTCAGTTCAATTTTATTTGTACAATTTCGTATTAACAGCTTTCCTTGCAGAATGATATTGGACATTGATGTGTTTGACTCCACAATAATATAGTCTGTTGCTAGCAATATTCCAGTCAGACTTATTGGCATGGTATAGTTTTTGGAGAAAAATCCTGACTACACATTTCTGTCAAAGAATTATACAAGCACATGATTTATTTGGGATCTTGAGATAAAACTACATACTCAGCAGCAGTCCTTGAAGTAGCTACAGGATTTTGTTTTTTACTTTCCCAATATATGAAGTACATTCAGTTTTTATGTAATTGTAATAACTTTTTTTAAAACACACAATCCATTGAATATTAAAATTATAATTTTTTGGCATAATACTGATCAAATACTGATGTACCCAATATTTAAGATGCATAAGGTATTATAGAATCCTCCTTAATTATAGTACTTACCTCATTTCCATTTAAGAAAATTCCAACTGATAGGAGAGTGCTGAGTATACTACGGAATGTTTTACTAGCCCTGAGGGTTTCCATTCCCTGCTTCAAATCCATTAGTGGCTCAGCGACTTCCTGTAAAGAGTAATGATATTTGTATTTAACCTCCAAATTCATTACAAATGAAGTGGACTGAGTTAGTTTCACAGAGATAGCACTTTTGGAGCTTATTGATCTGTTGGTAATCTTCATAAGCAAGTTAATTCCAAATTCATGCATTTGTCCTATTATTTAAAGCATCAGAAATTTGCATTGCATTGTGAGAGTACACTAATCTAAATGGTGTATAGTAAAAATTATTTTTTTGTGGTTCAGTATGGCATTCAAGAATGTCACTTTTCATATAGAGTTTGTACTCTCCAAATAGCAAAGTTACGATGATAGTTGTTGTATAATAAAAGATGACATAGACCATGGCATTGCAATCGTGTAAGAGACACAAGCACTGTTAATGGCTTATGCATATTAAAGGAAACTTACCAGACGTGATAAAGGTAGAAAATTTTACTTATGGATGCACTGCTCAGTACATAAACTCCCAAGTCTATTCTAGGGCTGTGTTATTAAAAAGTGATATCTACTTATTTTCAGCAAAATAGTTATATTTGCAACGATTCATGGAAAGTCATCCTATGACAATGTGAGAGGAATAGTGAAAAAGCTAGTTCCAATAGCAAATATTTTGTGACCATGTAAAGAACAAATAACTGATATAAAAGCAATAGTAGCATTTTGTAGCGAAATATAATTGATTTCAAATTCTTTTCGGCTGAAAATTAATATTTAAAAGAAATATATGCCAAATTTTCCATTAGATTTCAAAATGCAAAAACAACGCAGGGCATTAGAGTATGTACTCTTTTGAGGCTATTGAACCTTGTTTGGGACAAATGAGTTAGTGTTGATAATGGATACAGTGTAACCCACTCTGTTGTCATGTACAACCATGTACATACCATATTTCAGTGTAATTCATGATGTTTATCGCACGTTAATGTGATGAAAATTGGTCCAATGTAGGGTTTGTTGATTCTGATAATGTGGAGGATGAGGATAGTGATGTTAGATTTCTTTAGTAACATGATCCTTCATTGTCATTTTACTTGCCTCAAATTGACAATTACTCTGTACCTTTTTCACTAATTTTGTGCCAAATAGGCTTAAGGACAGAAACTGGAAGAGAGTAAAAACTTTCCCAAATATTTTTCAACGGCGTGCAGACTAAGCTTAAAAAGTACAGAGCTTCATACTGAAATTATTATTTACAGGTTTACTTTTCAGTGATGCTCCTACACTTGAAATTTAAATTATGCAAAGTAGTGTTCTATCATCTCTTTGTAATCGTACTTTTGTGTAAATAATGACAACTGGACTTACATGGTAATACTCTCAAATATCAAATATACCACACATTGCCCCATCCTGAAAATTTTACCCTATGAGCACATGCATTTTCATTGGATGCAATCATTAGCTATTTGCAATAATTGGGTAATTTATGCCCAAAAGTACAAGGGTTGTGAAACCTATCATGCCAATAATTTTTAAAACAAAGCAATAAACTTGACAATGAACGCTCTCCTCGAACCGCTACAAGTTCAATCAATCTGGTGAGTACCAGAGGATTTACGAGACAAGACAAAATATAAACTATCGTAAGAATTTTATTAAGAAGCATGAGTCCAGTTACAGTTGATAATACCAGGTTCAATAATGGCTAAGACAACTTCCAACATTTACACATCCGTGATGAGAGAAAAATAGCCAAGACACGACCAAAAGCAAGCAAGGACAGCTATCGCTTGCTCACAACCCCGGGTCTCTCTCGAAAAATGACATACCAGTAAGCATGACTCACGTTCTGGGCCGATGTTCAGATCACCTCTCAATTCAATTAAGATGTTGCTAAAATATACAAACTGATTTACCTGTTTCATTTTTTCCATAAAACAAACTGTCACTTTTTTCTTTTGGCTACTTTTTTTACCTTTATTTACTTTTTTCCTTTGCAATAATTATGTACATTTATCTCTAACCATGTGGTGTATTTGCATTCCAATATATCCTTTGCATGGCTTCTTCTTCTATCTTCTTTGGTGTTCATCCCTCAGACTGGTTGGCAGCTATCGCATTCCTCTATAGATTTTTATCCTCCATTAGTCATTTCATTTTGGTTTAGGATGTGCAGCTGACGTCTTCTATTATTTGCTTTATGCATTACAATCTAGGTTAACCTCTATAATATTTCACAGGAATGTAACCATCTGTTATGGTTCTGAGCCAGTCTTTGTGCTCATAGGATGTGTCCAATCTCTTTTCCATTTCAAGTTCTCCAAAAGTGTAGGCTGTTCCTCAATTTTTTGGAGGACGTTATTGTTGGAGATCTTATCTATCCAACGAATTTTTAGTAAACTCTTGTAACATTATAACTCAAATACTTCCAGCCTTATTCGTTCAGCTGTCCCAATAATCCAAGTTTCAGAGCAATATATAAGAACACTCCACACATTGACTTTGATCAATCTTGAATCCTGAAGCTTAGACTAATATTGCTTGACGTTAGGTAGGTACCTCTTTTTATTGTTGAATGCTACTTTTGCCATATTTACCCTGTTAGTTATTTCTCGTTTGCTTTTCCCATCAGCTGTAATTTTACTGCCTAGATATGTAATTCTTGGAGTAATGGTAAATTTTCTTCTATGCGCGTCAAAAAAAATCTGGGTTGTCCATTATAACATATAACTAGGTAAGTCATTGAAATTAAAACTACAACCAATTATTAAGACTTGATCTGATTCTTTCACCAAGTGTGGGAACTGCAACTCACCTTCTCACTATTCTCATAGTCCAGCTTGAAAGCCCATAATTTAAGCCTTGCTGAGAGCTCAGAGATAGAGGCTAAGGTTAGGAGGAATTGCTCAGCACTTCCAAGAGGAACTTCAGGGTTGGCAGACTGTGCTTCCTGTATGCGGGACCTCTCCTCCTCGGTGGGCAGCATAGTCAGCAGTTTCTGCATTGTTAGAGATACACATTTAGTCAGAAAGGTAAAAAAATCTTATTTATCTGTTTTAAGGTTGCATGGCAAATCATTCATTGTGATTTTAGAAGTGTATAACTTCCATAGGAAGTAAGTAAAGTATGCCTGTTGAATGCAGATGTGTAAATCAGTCAAGGCGGAAATAAAAGAGGAAAGTGCATCATAGCTGTCCCATTACAACCAAAGAGTCCACTGCCCCCAAATTTCAAATCTTTTCTGACAGTGTACTCTGCATGAGTAATCTGTTCTGATAGAGATGACTTTTGCCATTAAGATGAATTTTTAGGGCTTAAAATATTAAATAAATATATCAAATGGGCCGGAGATCATAATGGGCAGCTCCACTTATTGTCGCAACCGACTTACTGTTGTGGCACTGTGGGCACTGAGGTGCATAGAGTGAGAGTAGCCTTTATATAGTCCCCAAGACCAACCTTTCTCCCCCACTCTTATTTGCTTTTTTATTTTACACTCGCTCTCACTGACAGATCTGGGTAAAGTGTCTTGTTGGAGTCATTATGGCTGGATGCAGCCCAAGATAACAACGCAGAAACTAAAGGTTATTTGGGTTATGAATCTGAGCATTACCCATTTGGTTTTTATTATTGTGATATGCAGTTCAATTCCACATAAAAGAGTGCTATTGATATATTTGAATCAAACTTGGCACGTTGCATATTTGTGTCCTTGGCGACCTGGTCTGTGACTCTAAATACAATTGGTTGATGCAGTGTAGTTTTTATGCCACGAGATCATCACACCACTTCATTGGAAGCTAAAATGTTAACAAAGAAAACTTTCAATACATATTCACCAACGGAAAGCTCATAAATAAGTAAACAAATGGACACATCACAAATAATCCACACTTGCCATCGTAAGTTGGTACACTTGATACCAGTCATGAATGAAATATATTTTATGGAAAAGCAAAGTTTTCTTCGTTTCATGTCATGAACGAGTTCCATAAAGTGAAACCTTACACCATTGAAAATAATTGATTTGACTTTTTTTAGTGACCAAGATGGAAACTGCATAATTTTTATCTCAGTTACTTAGTCTTTTCCTCATATACCTATCATAACTGATAAACGATGAATGAATGATTTGGCAACCAATTGATTTTCATTATTACACAGCACTTTAAATGAAAGAAAACTTAATTAAGAATTACTCCTGACAGAGGAATACCTCATTTTCATTGGATCACCTGACATTCTACATTTAACTTTCCTCAAACGAACTTATGCTACTACCTGTTCCCAAATTCTTACTCATTTGCATTTTTATGAGTGAATAATAAACATTATAAATAGGTATTGACTAAATTTATTAGCATTTGAATGTTTTATTAGTTAAATACTCAAGAATGTCCTTAAGGCTTTATAGAGGTGTATTGTTCCTTATGGTGGGACATTGTGGGGGAGGGGAGAGGGTGGGGGGGGGAGAAGGGTTGTAAATATCCTTTGTTTTCTTGGGTTTTTTGAAAGTCTTTAGCTAAATCAATAAGTGCACTGTTTTTTATGCTTGCTCATTGTTCATAATATTTTCTTGGTACATACGTATGTATAAGCGATTGGTAGCATTGAGCTTGAAGTTGTCTGTTGTTTATCACCAATAGGTCCTCAAGTGTGATAGCGTTTCATAAATGTGCTTTGCAACCACTGATCTTGTGAAAAGACCATTTCTGTAGTGAGCTAGGTGCTCTTTGAGCCTGATGATGGGGTTGCGTCTAGTTTGTCCTACATGAGTGCATTGGCAAGTGGTGCACTTAATCTCATAAATCCCTGATTTTTTCTAATGGGGGAATGTGGTCCTTGGGGTCCCCTAACAGATTTCAGGTTCAATGACCCTGGTACAGGTACCCTTCTTCCCCCCCACTCTCCCCTCCCCAACAATATGTCCCACCATAATGAACAACAAACCTGGAAGATTCAACAGCACTTTAACTCAAAGAACAAGGAATAATTAAATTAGATAAGAGGCCTAACACTGTTACCAACTGGTTTGTGCCTCTGGGGTGAATAGCAAAGGGTCCTCCCCTATTACCAAGCAACAACCAATAAAACCTCCCATGCTTTCCCCTCAAACCAAATCCCTCCACCCCTCATCATCCAACTTGCAACACTTAACTCTCATTTGACTTCAGACAGTGTATCACCACTCTGCTCTTCCTGTGACAAGCCTTTATGCTCAAATCTCCCTGATGATGGTTGGCCGAAATATCTATATAGGAGCATTAATATTTTATCGGCTATAGGATTCATCTTTATATCATTAAAAGCTAATAGCTCACACTTCTTCTTTGAGGTGAATGTTATTCTGATTCATTGTTTAGAACTCAAATCTTTGATATTAAAAACATTAAAGAAACACCATTTTTCTTGTGTTTTCTGATGGAGTAAGGAAATTGCCTCTGAATCTGAACTCGAAAGGTTTTCAAATTTTCCTGTTGCTTTCCACATGACCCAAAAAACCAATGAAATTTTCAGCATTGTATCGTCTTGTCTGGCAATGGTCTCAAATTTATGCCAGTCTATCAGTAGGAATTTGTGGCCTAATATAAGTTTTGATTCGCCTCTAATATCTTGCATTTTGTTGGGCATCATGTCTACAGTAGGCAGTAAGCCTTACAAATAAATTTGGCATACCATCCGTATCATATCACTTGCACTTTGAGTATTATTAAAAATGCCCATATTTTCAAATTTATATCAACAGGTTGGATCAGGTACCTACCTAGACATAGAAATGTCAATGCTTTCAAATTTGCATATTAATATTATCTCCTGGAAGACAATGTGGAGAGTCCAAATTGACCTATCATAAATGTGAATTGACCAAATTGACAAATAAATGTGAAATGTTTCAATCTTGGCCCATTAATGAAAAAACAATTGAAGTACTGTTATTGGTTAAACCTTTAACTTTACTTTCATCCCTTATTTTGTCAGAAAAATATGTGACAAGTTTGCATATTCATATCCTATATGGAATGGTTTACCTTACCTCAATGCCTTCCCTGTTTACTATCGTGGAATCCATCTTGAGGATTGCAGTTTTGATGGACCTTGGTGGTGGGAGCTTGGTCATTCCAATGTTAATTGCATTTGATCTCTTTGGGTCCAGGACAATAATTTCTTTGCTCTTGTTCATCTCTTGTTGTTTCTGCCATATTGGGATTCATGGGGGAGTAATGTTTTATATTAGTAAATTGGTACACCCAAACTTAATTATGAAATGTTTATGAAACATTACTTATTATGAGAGGTGTTTATTTAAGAAAAACCTTGACTTTTTAAATTTGGTAATGAGCGAGAACATTTTTTCACTAGAATATTAGTTTAAATTATCAATGAAAACTTTTTAAATGTTCAGGAAAGTCTTTGCTTAAAAAATATATATAAAGTATGGAATTTGATTACAAGATTTAAACATTTTAATGGAATTACAAGAATGAGCTTTGAGTTTAATAAATGATTAAATAAATAACAGACATTAAGTATAAATATACTGGCCAATTTTTGAACACATATTTAGGCTTCTTATTTTCAGAAATGTTGTGGGTTGCTATAAATGACCATTTCTATATGCATGCAAATAACTTTTACGTAATCTTTTTTAAGTATTAAGAAATATGAATGTTGAATAAATAAATGAACTTCGACCCATAAAGGTAATATGTTGTCTAACTTCTCGTAAGAAATCAAATTCAAATCATCTCAATCATGGGATATTACTTGTATCATTTTAACCTAATCTTAGATTATTCATGCATTAGGATCCCCTTAAAAAGTGCAGTGAACTCTTGTCCTTTGAGGATTCAGACATATTTAATCAGTAACCTTAATCTTTACAAAAGTAACTGATATATTATGGGTTACCAAGTAAACAGGTGATACCCAAAATTCTACATACAATCCCCAAGCAGTGACCAAATTGAAAGCAAGAGGGAGATGGGGAAAGTAAGGGCTAGCACATAGGGGCCACTTGTACTCACCTCCTATGGGAAATGAACGGCATGCCATATTCAATTCATGATGAGCATTTAAATTGGGAAGAAAGGATCCATTAGTAAGCGACAGATGGAGTAAAAGAAAGACAAAATGCACAGTGGCGTTATTAAACAGTTAAGTACCATCAATGACATGGTGTACCATTTTTTTTAGCCATATTAAAGCATTAAATGATATTAAATGCACAGGAATTAGAACCGTGTGAAGCACAGTTAGGGGATATTTAGTTGAGAATTATTCCACATGAAGGTTTAAAATTCTATTTCATGGGATGAATTCTATCTTCTAAAAAATTTAGCAATCAAAGTAAATGTGTACAATCAACTGTGATTCTTACAGTTTGCTGGGGAACTAGATTTAAAAAAATGTTATATCCATATATCTGCCATGAATAAATATTTCTACACAAAAAATTTCTCAAAATGAGATTTTTTTAAAATGTATAAAAATACTACATAAAAATGATCAAAACCAAGAAATATCTCCATGCATTCCACAGCATTACAACACAAAAATTATCACTCTATTCTAGAGTAATAAAAAATTAAAAGCGGACAATTATTAGTGTAACACCATTTCAATTCAGTTCAACACAAACAAATGCAAGACCAATTACTACCCCACCACTTTAACTACAACACTGATGACACAACACAGAAAAATCAGATAAAGACAACATTTAAAAAATGATAAATGTAGCTACATTTACTCTTAGAGGTACAATTTGTTAGTTCAAACTGAGGCACAACATCACAGTCGCAGAAAACACCACAGCTTAAGCACAGACCAGTCACCATTTATCAAATATAAGGTTTAAAAATGAACATTTTTTACCTATGATTGCAGTTACTTGAGTTAAAGACTTGGTTGCAAAACAAAAAAGAGAGCTAAATAAATTAAGGCATTTGTTACTATTTTTATTTGTCAAAAAAAGATAATCAGGATGCAATAAATAGCAATGGTTTGAAGGTACTCACTATTAATCAAACATTGGAGCCAACAAAATCAACTGTGCATACTGTGTTCGCTATTGTGTAAATTTTATTATCAATGACGATCTTTTTTTATAGAAAATATCTCAAAGTATTCGAATTCATATATATGGGCCTCCAAGTACCTCAAGGCCATCTTTGCCTTCCTTATCCATGTAATGTGTTCATTTTTTCAGTTCATAGCTGAAAAGCTTATCTTCCAAACTCCAAGTAAGAAGGAATAGATCAAAACTAGGGCACCATTGATAGAGACTTACTGGATTAGATTTACTGATTACTAATAAGCAGGCAAAGGCTGATGAGAAGGGACTAGTAAATATTTTTCTTTGCTTAATAACTGCCAAATCACTTCCATTAATATCTTGTGGTCTTCCTTTTAGTGCCATGCCTTGCCAGTGCCTTAGAATGAAATAGACCTGCAGCTATCTCACAATTTTTAATAATTTACGTACTTAGTGCACAAGAATAAAAATCTTAAGCCTTTCCTGTCCCCTAAAGTAAGTCGTACCTGTAATCCACCATTCATGCATGATGATCAAATCTATATTCAACTTTTGGTCACCATTTATAGTTTTAAACTTCCCCTTATTCAACAACCATTAATGGCTCAACTACATTTTCGCCAGAACAGTATTCCTAGAAATCTTGGCACACAGGTCAGGCATGCAAATTAGGTACTTGGAAATAAATTATTTTCCCAGTGGGCATATTAGCTATATTGAGTAGCATGAAAAGTCCTATGAATAGATAATTCAGCAATATAGATGAGTCTTAAGCTAAGACTCTGGTGATTTATCTATACAACCCCAGCCAATGTCAACTTGTGTCATTTTCTGGACATCAGAACTTTTTCAGAAACAACAGACTGTGTGGGAAAGAAATTGACTCTTCAACCCTGAATGTATGGCTTTCACAAGAGTTGAATTTTGCTTATCAAACTTACATGAGTTGGTTTGTTGCTTGGGTTTACATTAGATGTTCCTATTTATAATTAGTATACTGGACTCAAGGGCCTACAATTATGGGGTTATGCAGTTTGAGTAGCCAGTGCCTTTATCAATTAATACATCTTTATTCTTACTTGAAAATTCCTTATAAGACCATAAAACATGAAAAAAATCAGAAATAAAATTCAGCTCAGTGTGCCAATCGAAATGCAAATTAAATGACAATGCTTTCACTTAGGTTCTGGAAGTATGGATTTATGTGCATTCTTTTACTTTTGATAGAATTATGAGTGCAATAAGGTCTTTGTTCCTTCTATTAAATTCAAATGAGAGGAATTTCACTAGGAGGAACTTTACATATGTTGTTTGTGTTGTACTTGAATTTTGTTGCAAAAAGAAAAAATACATGTTCTGCTTCCTTTGATCATTTGGCTCCTGAAACAAGAATGGATTTGAATATATGTTCAAAATAGGCTAAACAATCCAATCAGGCATGCATTACATCTGTCACAACTACATGAGGGTACAATTAGGTCTTCAGGAGATATCCTGACACCCAAAATACAGCTATATTCATGGTGCATTGAAACAGAGGTATGCTGTGATGAGTGCAAAAAGCTAAATACTTCAGTCACTGTGAATGAAACTAAAGTGGCCAATGATTCATTACAATCCTTTAATATATTTTATATCAGTGAAAAATTTTATCTCTTGGAACTCCTAATTCTATGCATAATTCCAAAAAAATAATTGAAAGAATGCGGTATTCATCTATCTAAGAGGTTTTAGTCATTATATCAATAAATTAATTTTTCACTATAGCTTGCTTAAAAAAAAGTTGAGCTCAATCTGAAATAATGAACACACCGGAAAACCTTGACTGCAGACATACATTATTCTTCAGATGCACAATTTACATCAAAGTAAAATATTTTGAACAGTCAGAGATCTCTCCCTTAGATATTAAATAGGGAGCTTAGGGAACTTAAATAAATGACATAAGTTTTGGCTGATTTCGACCTCTCATGCCCCCATTGTCACACTCCAACCATTAGTGTGAATTCTCACCTGAAATGACGTTCCAATCCAATTATAGGTTCCATTTCTTAATAATTCTACAGAAAATCCTCGATTTGAGGTGAAGATTAAAATTTTATCGATTCTCAATTTAAAAGTCACCTGTATGAAAAAGTCAAGCTAAATTGACAAAAACTATTAAAGAGTAAAGATAATAGAACAGGTTAATGGTAAATTAGCAATCAATTTCCACTAATCTTGTTTCATTTCCTAATAACAAAATAAATCAAAGGGGAACTCTTTCTCTTTTAGTTCTGCCATCTTATTTCGTAGGCTATTCAACAGTTGAGCTACTTTAGTACAGCATACCTCATTTTTTCATGCTCTCTCTCTCACTCTTATCTACTTGGCATGCACACACGTCTAGCCGTTCAGAACTATCTTTATGGGGACTCTCTTGTTTTGTTTCACATCAAAGGCTCTCACTCTGATGTGTACCCTCACAGTGGAGGCCCTCATAAAACAACCGTCAGGCACCATCCCCTTTCACTCTCTAACCTTTCCGATCAGATCCTTGGCCCTCGACTCGAAGAGGTGCTCCAGCTTCTGGGTGTCGATGGTCACGGGTTGCAGCTCATCCCATATCATGGCGCCGGTTCTGCTGGACGAGGAGACCCTCGATGACGAAGG
>LYUA01000384.1:226359-240494 GCA_002093875.1 Calopteryx splendens
ACGCAGGACGGGGGCGGGGGCGGAGGGGGGCATCCGGGCACGGGCAGCGCGGGGGACAGGATGTCTGCGTCATCCTCCTCGCGCAGGTCCGTGAAGTCGAGGTCGCACAGCGTCAGGGGCCTCTTGGAGTTGCTCAGCAGCTCCTCCCAGTGCAGCTCCGTCTCAGACTTCTTCATTTCGGCGGGGGCCCGGCCCTGGGAGGAGGCGGAGGAGTCCGTGGGGCTCCGGAGGTCGGCCTTGGACTTTGACCTCGCGAGGCCCTCCTTCGCTTTGGATACGATGCCGCTCATGTCCCCGATCTCCCTCTGGACCCTTTCCTCCGTGGGGCTGGTGAGCAGCCCACCCTGGTTCGCCAGCTTCTGCGTGAGGTCTCGCACCGTGTTCTCCCGTCGGAGCCTCAGGACTGCGGCCCGCTCGCCCTCCTGGTCCTCCGCTCCTGAGCCCTCGCCAGGGTCCTTGTGGTTCCGCGGAGAAGACCACGGGGCCTCAGCATGGCCGTTGGTCGAGATGGCTGCGGTACCTTTCGCGGGGAGATAAAACGAATAGCAGTAAGTAATCCAGTAAGACTAGTTCATCAATCTCGCTGTCTCTTTAATTCGCCTTCTTGCCATCTAGTTGGAGAGTTGAGCGATTAAGAACGTTAAATTTTGTTGGGTTGAGTTTGCTTATCAACTCTTTAACGTAAAGGTGGATTTATAGGTGGGGTTGAATTTAACTGGTGCTGAGTCTTATGGAATTCACGCATTCCTGGTATGGGGGAAAATTCCTTTCCCTGTGCCCAGTAACATCTCGCTCGCATATCGCTACAAGTCAATTTACAAATCCTCTAAAATCTTCCTTAAACGCTGTTAAAGTTTCATCTCGCATGCTGGAGACTAGTGATCAGTGTTGTAGAAAATGTTCATCCTTAAATTACACTGTATGAGAAATGTAAAAGGGCTTGTAAATTATCTTGTAGCTCCGAAAAATAGGGCCCTGATTTTGAATGAACTTGATACATTTCGAGTATGAAAATTGAATGATGAAAAGATTTAACAAATGCAACAACCCTCATACTCTTATTTTCTGCTCCTAATTAAGTGAATGGCACATTAAAACATATGTTCGTTTCGTTTCTCCATGTAGTTCTTGTGCTTGAGTTCTAAAATTGTGATGTTTACATATTACTTTTCCAATTGGTCCCACTGGACAAAAGGGATATTGTTTTCATCAAAGGGTTAACACTGCTTTACTTCAACCCACTTCAATGAATCTTTGTCAAACGTTCGTGATTGAGAGAGAGAGAGTAAAAGGTCGTCACATGAGACAATTGTGTCATCCCCCTCCTCCCCCGCGGTTGGTTGTCGACAGTCCCTCTCCATTCTACCACTCAGCTCACCGTTCTCAGTCCGGCCGTCGTCCACCTGACCGCCGAGGGACGCTCTCAGGGACGCCCCTCCGCTTTCCTGCTGCTCCCGAATGAAGCTCCTCTGTCGCTCGGCCCTCTCTCGCCGCCTCCGAAGCGCCGGCGTCACCCCCACGTTCTCGCTCGCTGTTGGATTAAGAATAAGGCATTAGATCCACTTAAATCGATCCACCGGTGCAAGAACGAAATGGGTTTCGATGCTCACTAAGATTACTTTATTTTACGTTTTCACATCATCTTACCTTTGCAATATCGCACGCTGTTTTTCATTAAAGAAAGACGCTTACCCTCGTCCACTTGCCTTGAGGGACCCTCTAGAAAGAGTTGGCCCAATGCCTGTGCGATTAGAGTTGGGTTCCACTACTTTTAAGTATAACCGGAAGTGTTTGAAGTTAATGAAATGGCTTGTTCAATTCGCTGTACAACTTTGCATAACTAGATTATCCATCGTAAGCAAAAGTCTAAAAGGTACATTACCTTTTAGACTTTTGCTTTAGACATTATCACCAATGCGTAATAATGATGATTAGGAAAACATACGAGTCAGGTTACCACTATTTTTATTTTTCATCTTACCTGAAAATATTGGAAACTGATGATTTTACGTATTACTTTATTATAAACAATAGTTGGCACCATTTTAACGGCATCCGGTTTTGCCTTAAAGTGGAGACTGGCCAAACTCTCTAGGACGACTCTTTTCCCGCCTCCATCCAGTCTCCTCCACTATCTTCCAAAATATATTGGACATAGGTAGTAACTATTAAGTTCATGGTTAACAGCGAACAATGCACACCGTCCCGCCTCCTGAAACGTT
The DNA here is from genome assembly GCA_002093875.1 of Calopteryx splendens. Taxonomy (NCBI): domain Eukaryota; kingdom Metazoa; phylum Arthropoda; class Insecta; order Odonata; family Calopterygidae; genus Calopteryx; species Calopteryx splendens. Next base: position 228,582 of record LYUA01000384.1, read on the forward strand.
ATAGGTTTTCGATCGAGGATATTAGAATGGAAGCGGGCGGTCTGAGGTACGCTGTCGCCCGTCCGTCTACTCCGGTCATAGAACTTTTGGAAACCTGCGACATGGTCACAATACCATCCAGAGAGATTTTGTTGGGTCAAATGGTGTTTAAAATCTCTAGACCGAATGGTCGAACCATTCTTCGCCAGGTTTCCGTACATCGCCCTCTCGTACAGCCACTTCGAACAGCACTCCATGGTCGCTACTCTCGTACTAGAGGCGTGAGATTTGAGAGGCAGACGAAGGTATGAGGAGTGCCCGTTTTATCTACACCGATGGAGATAGTGAAATAAGTTACATTTCTCAATTTCTTTTTGTCGAAGTCGAGTTACATTCTTATTCCCCCTGAACTTTTATAATTTGGCGACTCCCCCTGATCTTGCTCCGAGCCAATTCGTATGACTGCTACTATCAGGATTTGCAGGTGCGGATCCACAATATTTCCAAAGGTGGGTCAATTTAAGACCATTTACTCTTTGGTTTGGTGTGATGAGTCCGTCGTGTTTTCTTATTTAAAGATGAAATTACGTCTTTTACCGTCATATTACTTAGAGCTTGAACAGATCTATCGCGCTGAAAATAGACACCGTTTGCTTCTATAAAATATAAGATACCGTTCATATTATTTACCCAACGAAGCACACACCTATAATTAGCAAAGCTCCAGAAACGACCTTTTTCGGCATGAAGCTGAGCGTGTCAACTGGAGTGGGGTGATTGTCTGTCATCACCAGATTTACTTAGAGAGAAAAATTCCCAGAATCTGTTCATTCCGTCTTAAAATTTCAAAGCAGAAAGAAATAGCAGGTGGCGGAGGATTGAAGTCGCTGGGACCTGAGTGCCCTCAGGTAATCGAAGCGGACGCGAGCCGAACCGACCTTTGTTGGACGTCCCGTTGGCGAACTGCGTCTGCAGGTGGTTGTGGTGGTGGTGGCGGTGGTTGCTGTTCTGCAGGGGGGAGGCGTTGGGTGTGCCGGGGGCGGGCGGGGACGGCGAGTGACACGACGAGGACGACGACGATTCGCCCTCCTCGCCCTCGGGGTGGTCCGCCCCTTTCGGACGCGCCGGCCGCAGGCGGAGGTGGTGGCCGTTGCACTGGCCGCCGTTCCTCGCCTGCTGCTGCTGCCTCGACAGAGCCTGTGACATCGGGGATGTCCCGGTAGAATGCCTTCGCGACTTGCGTCGTTCGCTCGAGTCGGAGTCCGCCAGGGACTTCCGGTTGCGCAGGGTTTTTCTGAGGAGAGGAAGGGGAGAGTTGAACGACAAGTTTGGAAAGAGAACGGCGTGTATTAATTATAAAACATGTTAACAAGGGTATTTTAGGTTAAATCAACCAGAAGTATCACTTAGAAGGGATATAATAGAATAAATATTTTTAACCGATGCAGTAGTTACCATATAATCCATTGAAGTGATAAATGATTTCACTGTGGCGGGATTTAGACTAAACCCTCTTTTCATGTTATATATGAAAATAAATTGTGATTTGTAACACAGCGTAATGATAAAAAAAATTAAAATACTAACAAAAATGGAAAAATCAAGGGATGGAAGGTTAGATAAATACATGCATGGGAAACCCTTTAGGAAAACAAGTCTGACTGTTATCAGGTAAAGCACGTAGAAATATTATCTACTAATGCCAGTTTTGATAATGTTGACTTTGTTGCAACAAGTTTCTAAAATTGTTATGGAGTGGAGCCAAATAAATCCGCAACAAATGGCTGTTTACGATTTTTTAGGATTGGAGACTTTTCGAAAAATACTTGTTCTCATAATCTGCTTTTTTAGTCTTCTCATTCCCTGCTCATTTGATTAAATTTAATCGTTGGAAGTTTCGCACCAACTCAATATTGAATATTTCTTGCATCCAACTTGTCTATTTAGTGTTGTGAAGGCATCAGTTTCGTGAAAAAGAAAGTGCTTTCGTGCACGGCCATTTATGGTACCCGGTATGCGGCGGGCTTTCAAGGAAATTATCTAATTTACTTCCACCGATACTTTTGCGATAGTATTAAAAAACATTGTCTTCTTTCAGAATACCCAAAAATAATGTCCGATAATGAACAGTAAGAAGTAAATGAAGCGTCGTATTTCCTTGGACGTTTGAGGAAGTAAGCTGCAACTTAGTAATTGAAGAAAGTTGCTTCATTAAGTTCAGTAAGAAAACATGTTTAAGAGCAAAGCACGCTTAGGAAGATAATAGAACATGCGTGATTTGGTCTTCTGAGAATAATGTATGATCACAAATATCTCCTACTTACTTTCAGTGATGCTAGTGATAAAGTTATGTGAATCGATATTTGGGAATAATTTTATCGGGAATAACTTACGTGAAATTATTTTATAAGCAAAAATCTCTGCTTAAAATCTCTGTATTAATGTAGGCATATGAAAATAGTGATTTTGCAGCGACTCCTAAATAACCTTTCCGCCAACAATTGATGAACATTTTTCACAAATACAGACCACTTCAAAAAATAGATATAAGTTCGAAACACGTTCTAAACCGTCCTCACGTCTCTATCCAGCCGTATTAGCGTACTGTCCACGCGAAATGACCTTCGTTGTCGACGCACCTTAAATCTAAGTGACTGTCCACGGATAAGTCAGCAATCCGTTCGTGGACCGGGCGCACTCGCTGGGAAAACAGACCCCATCACGAGGAACGGCTAGCTTGGGATCATGTTCGGTTTTTGCGTTTGAGCGTTACCAGCACTACTATCTCTCCTCCTACTCATCCATCTCGATTGTTTTTCGTACGAGCATTAAAAATGGTAAGGTTCTTTTGCCTTTGTTATAATTACAAAATACCTAGGATTTTTTTAGGTTTGAAACTCAGTCTCAATAACTAATCGACTTTGCGAGCATTTATTGCGAATCTGTACTCTACCATTCGAGATCACAGTGGATATCGATAGATAATGGAGTGGTCAGACAGAAAATGGGCTAGACAGTAGATATTGGCTAACTGTTTATCTGTTTAAAAGATGTTTAGTGAATAAATTAGGGGCCATAAAATGTCTAAACAGTTGACATTAAATTATACATATAACACACAGTTTAATGAAATATTTAGTATTTTTAAACGGCTCGCCTTAAGATTTTAAATCCCTTTTGAGCACCAGCCGCGATAGCCAGTTGTTTCCAATTACTGACGCAAGTCAATGAGAGCAACCTCAAGCGAATCTTCTGGTCTCAAATTACTTTGCGTCGTTAACAGGAGTTGACTAAAGAGGAGTTTTTGCGATTGCTGGAAGAAATTCTCACGTGCGCCTAAATCTCTGCCCACCAGAGGCGATTCTCTTCTCACACGATGTGGGAGTCGACCACAAATAAGTAGTCAATACTTGCGACTCTGAGTCACTCAAAAGCACCCAGTACGAGTTTACAGTGTCGTCACACTAGCTTCTTTCCTTGAGTTGTGAAGATTCCTGGACATATCTCTTTCGTGCATCTTCATCGTTAAAAATCCTGAGACGGTTTGACTTCGAAATTCATCGTTAGCTATTCCTCGTTGGAGGATGATGTTGTGGAAATTCTTGACGTCACTTCAGCTTAGGGCGACTGGACTTTTAGAAGTGTCTCTTCGCCACCATGACCTTTCGGGTGTCGACAAGGCGATGTGAATGTATGTGCTACAAGAGGCATGATCAATGGTGTTCTGTCTCTCGTCGCTTTTACGATGCATGTGTGCATATGCAGGCGCTGGCTTTCCTTTCAAGGATGCAGTGCACATTGCAGTTCGGTACCTCCACAATTCCTTTACGGAATGGCATTTTTTTTCTTCTCCTCAGCCACCCCGATGCGCTCAGCACAACGGGCTCCACGTGCGAGCATCGCCAACACGTCATTTCTATTTTTTGAACTCCACACCAAAAGACGGTAATAAAATTATTGGTGAACGAGTCCGCCTGGCAAGATGGCAGCCTCACTACGCTAGGACCACTTTTCGCGCAGAAATCTGTTAAAAATACCAAAATTATCATCACAAAACTTAAGATTGGTTTGGAGCAGTTCTCAACTCAATTGCCCCATCGGCTATCCCACGCGCTTACATATTTCTTCTCTTTGACGTTTATCACTGGTTGCTCATCCTCTCATATCCGATGTCTCCCTCTGTAGTTCTTCACGTTCACTTCCTCTTCAATCTTCTTCATCAGCCCATCGTTCCTCAAAATGCGGCCAATTCTTTCTTCTTTTCCGAGTTTTTTTTGACTTCCTTCTTCTCCTTAAATTCTTAAAATCTATTCGTTAGTTTTTTGATCCGTCTATTTGAACTTCATAGTTCTCGTATTGTACCTTATTTCAAAACTTCCAATCTTTTCTGCTGCCTCTGTCCGCGCCTCTCACCATAGGGAAGAATGTCCCGGGTATTTTTTTAATGAAGTGCTTCCTTACTTCCAGGCGTACCTTTCTGGCTGCTAGTGGATACCAAAATAACATACACATGAAATTTGAACATGATGCGTCCGATATTATCCCACCGTCCCATGGTCTCATTAAAAGAAAAACATTTTTTTTGTTATCATGGATGCGCTTCTAACGATTCAAAAGTTAATCCCTTTCGAGAAATCTTCCGTTGCTTCCCGACAAGTTCAGTGTACTGCATTGATCTTTTGGAAGTAAAAGTTTAAATCTCGGTACACAGTGGGGGTCATCTCGGAGCTGACCTAAGTTTGTTCATAGTGCTCCGTTCTTACTTCGACTAGAGCAGAGAACGATATGTCATTTGAAAGGCAAGGAATATGTTCACAAGTTGGAAAATAATTATAGAATCATTTTGTAAACTGTTTAATTAGCGAACATGTTGACGTCACCACTATGGATTTTTAAAACATTTAATATTTCTTGACCCACTCAACAAAATCCAACGAACAAACACTTATTAGAAAGTTCTAAACTCCACTTACAATAAATAATAAAATTTTAAACATCCAAAAGGTACAATTTTTAATAAAATATTTCACATAGTGTGATCCTGTCGGTGTGAAGTTTTGTTTGAGTTGAACATTGCGGTCAGTAGTAGCTCGAACCCTTTTTTTTTTCGGAGACTGAATGCCTTTTACTTTCCGACCCGCAGTTTCGTCTCTCCGAGGCGAGGGACGGTGGTGGGTAATTCGCGGAAAGAGAGGGTCACTTGAAGATGTACGCCGTACGGAGGGAGAGGGGGAGAAGCGCAGACTCGACTTTCCCGCGCCGGGGATCGAATGGATTTCCGGGAACGGCTGGAGATACGGGAGACGGGGAGATTAGGATTGCGGAGGCGACGAGTCGCGATGGTGGGTGTGAATGGTGGTCAGGGAGAGACGGTGTTAACGGAGGAGTTATGTGTGTGGAGATGTTAGATAAGGGGCCGGCGAGGCGCCTGGGCTCGCGTAAGCGGAGAGTCGGGTGGGGGCTGCGGGAGGAGAACGAAACACCATGCACTCGCTTCGGCAATTATGGCACCATGAAGGCAAAACAGTAATTTGACATGGCTTCTCAGTTTCATTCACTTTGAAGCGATGACATTTTAACAACGGCAGTACCATCTGCTGTGATACGTATTAGATTGTTGCTGATCCCTAATTTTACTGTTTTATACTGTATCTCAATATTTCTCGAATTATTTTTACCGGGGATGTACGAAAAAGAATTCTAATGTCACACCAGTTTTCGATCTTCGTTGCGAATATTTTTTCTAGCGTTTTATATTCCGATGCCCGCTGCACGTGACGGTGGTAGTACGTGTCCTTGATATTGAAAATGCATATGGCAGGAATTATATGCTTTTATGTCATTGATGAATTATTTCGGGAGTAAATAAGTGCAGAATTGAGAGAAATCGGTTTCTCTAAACTACCATTGAAACAGCTCATTAAGTTAATATTAACGTCGATGATGGCGCCAATTACAAAATATTGGTTTAGATAAATGTTGGAACAAGGAAGGTTGAGCTCTTTGTTGTTTATATTCTTGATGTGAACTCTGACTTATATCGTTTTCCATCTCAAGGTTACGATCTTCTACAGTTCAAGTGGCCGCACTTGAATAGCACTAATGTCGACGCTAAAAAATGTTCAAAACGGCGTTCGAAAGGCGTTGACTTATGGACTCCCTTTTTTATTCCTTCTTGTATAAGGCTAACGTTATATACACGACTAATGCGTTTCCCTGCGCTCCGCACTCCCACCATTTGCTCATTGGTCACCAGCCGAGACCCTCTCGCATCGGGGGTCCTTCTATCAAGCATCCAAATTAACAGTTTTGGAATGAAATTGCCTTGCTGATAATTGATGAAATTCTAAAATTTATAACCGTGGATATTCACATACTGGAGGTTTGAGTCCAACGAAACGCTTATAAAGGATTGCTAGTATTTCAACTTACCTACCTATTCCATATGTTCTCAATACGGATGCTCAACTCTTCCAATGAAAAATAGGTGCTATTTAAAGTTAATATAAAAAAGAAATTTGGTTTTATGAATGGGTAGTTATGCCCAAAGAATTATTCTAGTTTGATGTTGATGGTGCGTAGTACATATATACATCAGAAAGTGAAAATGTTGCTATTCTTAATTAATAACTGATGTTGATAAGTACCCAGAATCTAAAACAGCATAGGGAGCTACGCGCGATGCACATCCATAGCAGAGAAATGGATAGGCTCTCGGTGAGTTTTTTAAATTAATGCAATAAAATCCTAGATTATATAAATGCAACGGGTTAAATAATAATGGGAAGCTTCTTATCATTTATTGCCTTAAAACTGGTTATGGCGGAAATATTCTTCGAAATCTGACAGCGTTGCCTTAATGCGGAACAGTTTTCTCGCGAGAATTATTGGCTGATTGGTGGCTATTTAGCCACAAAAATTATTTTTACGAAATTAGAGAGGAAAAAATATACGAAAAAGGGTGAATTTTCAGAAGGAATTAGAATTGTCGGCCTTCCATCACATGAAGACGAAGAAATCGCGAACCGTCCGAGATGTGTGATATTCCAGGTGTGCGCGGCGAGTCCACTCCGAGCTCTGTGGCCTTGTCCGGCAATGGAGTGGACCGAGCCCCGCGCAGTTTCCGCCGCCGACCTTAAGGACAGCGGCTTATGAGGGATTATGCACTCGTTTGCATCGGGAGGAGGGCGGAGCGCAGGCTTGGAGGGGGGAAGAGGGTACTGACCGAATGGTTTCGTCGAGCTGCTTGAGAGGCGCTGCCTTCTCCTCTCCATCCTCGTGATGCAGGACCGCCTCGTAGATCTGAAACTGCCGCAGCAGGTCCAAATCCGTTCCCTGCTTGGACATGTACCTGGAGGGATGAAAAGACACGAGGCGTGCGCGTTAGTGCTGCTGGTTGTGGAAGGCCTCCGATGCCAAGGGCAGCGACTGACATCCGTCATCGTGACGAGGCGACAAGGATCAAACTACGTTTAGACCTGAGCGCGCGGTAAAAGTGGGTACATCTAATCCCAAAAGAGGCGCAGCTAATAAATAGAATTATAGATGCTCTAGTAAGATATCAATTTGACACGGGAGTGCATTTATTAGGCAAAACTTTGAAATTAACCACAAAATAGTGAAATGGGTTTGCTAAATTCTCTATGAATGTAAACAGAAAGTAAGAATTTACGGAATGATGTTGTTCCGATTTCGTGTGGCGTCCGACGTGCCCAAATCAAGCCCCTTTCTTATTCTTATTATTTAAATGATATTGTTTATAAAATAGCCATTAATTTCACATTATCCACTGATTATTTGGCCATAACATCATGAGATATAAGTTATAAAATGGACTGATAGGTCTTACAAGCAATTTTGACAACATTATTGCTTGAATTCAACTAAATCTAAAAAAAAGTAGTAGTGCCCTGGGAAATTATGTGCATTGGAAAGATAGTGAGATAGAGTGTTGCAATGGAAAATTACATCTCACAATTTCATTGTCATATCACAAATTAAATCTCCTTATATATACTTAGGCTTAGTGGATCAATACTTTCACACTAATATCGCTCCTAACTTTAGGAAAGAACTTTCGGCGTATCGGAAAAGGTGCGTTAAATAAACTTGGTTTCATTAAACGAATATTAGAATGAAAAAGTTAAGGAGAGATATAATTTGGCATTAGTTATCTTATCTCATCTATAATGCTCCTCGAGATTTTGGGTTCCAGCGTAGAAAGTTTTAATTCCCGAAATAAAAGAAATGCAACTCAAAGCTGCCCGATGAGTCAATAATTGTTAAATGGACTGAAAAATGAAATGAGAACCTAGGATGGAAGCCGAGGGAGACTCGAGTATTGCATGCCCGCCTTCACCGACTAGATGCATTCAATTCATAAGGGTTTAGTGGAAATAGCCTAAGGAATGATTGAAATTAGCGTAAAACTAGTCTAATCCACTTTTTTGTTAAACCTTGACCTCTTTAGACTAGACGAGCACCAATTTGAAAGTACTCTCTGATTTGGAGCAAGAAATTGTAGTATTTTAAGTTCTGTCAAATTTAAATGTTTAGGATGACATGTAACAAGGAAAAATAATTCATCTCAAAAAATTAATAGATGTTTCCTTACGCTTAAGCTACGCAGTCAGAAGGGTTAGACCGCTATAAACCTTTAAATTTTACATCAACACTAAAATTCGAAGCGAGACCGCTAAAAGAAGTTAAGGGATATTTACTGTCATACTAGGAAATCCTTTTTCCCTTACTCAATTCGAGGTCAGAGAAGGGAAAAAAAATACGCACGACAATTCAAAATACTCAAAGATAAAGTATTCGTTTCCTAACTGTATTCTTAATTTCAAGCTATATCCGTGAACTCCCAATGACTGATGATCTAACATTCCATGCTACGCGCCTCTCTGGATAATAGGCTAATACTCATATGCACTCATGTATTAACTCTTATAAATAGAGTTCTGCAAATTTTAATTCCAAGTATAATTCGTCATAAAATAGCCCTATACAAGAATTTGACGCAAGAAAAATTAAATAGATAGGAGCGTGTTTTTAGTGATCGGTATTCATTTTCCCATTTTAAGAATAAAAAAATGATCAGAAAAATTAAACCAATGAGAGAAGGATTACGTATAATCCGAAAAAGTTGAGATCGAAACGATATTTGAATAAATATTCAATTCCTGAAATTCGGCTCCTGGATTTTAGTTCATATAAGCGAATGCGTGATTTGAAATGTCGTATGTAATTTATTCGTATTTTTACGGCCGTATTTTATTTGAAAAGAGATGTTAGCAGCGCAGCGCGCATTGTTTTTAAAATTGGATCTGGAAAATGCCCATTTCAATATCGCCCATCTCCCTCAACTTCATAATCTGCCGGTATCAAATTCCTGTGACTAGGGAGCAATTGTATATTCACCTTCCTTTTGGGAAATAGAATTGTAATGATCGTGTTTTTCAAGAAATAATTCTAAAAAAATACATTTAGGTTGGCATTAAAATTTCTTTCGGAGAAAAGACACCGTTCACCGTTTAGCTGAGACATATCCTACATCAACTACTCTACAAAGTGGGTTGTGTCAGAGACCAGCTATAAGCAAAACCAATGTAAAATAGGATACCATTACAACCGCATATTGTTATATTTTAATTAATAAAATTAACAATCCTAAGATTTATACCCGTGCCCTCCGGTCAGCAATAGATCGCTCTAATTTTTAGACCTGCCACGCCGACTAGCATATTTCAGCGTAAGAAAGTAACAATTTGTGATAATTTCTTACTCTGTGAATACGTGTTTTGCGTGTGAGTTTATGACTAAAAGCCTGCCATGTTGAAAGTAAAAGATTCGCAACTCCCTAATACGGCAGTAGAGTATTCTTCTCATAAAAGTTGTATTTATTCTTCATTTCTAAAATTCCTCTCCGAACCACTATATTAGTAGTAGAACTTATGACTTTTGAACGGAGATTATTTAAATAATTGTCAGGTTTCGTTTCCTGGGGTATCATGAGATTCTTGAAATGCATTCTGAAGTGGTAATGCGTCAAAACAAAAGGCTCTTTGTTATGAATTATCATAGTCAAGTTATTTTTCATTTATAAACCAATTTCATATACAAGTATTCAACGCCGAGTTGTTCTCTTCTAAAAATCTCATTGTGTAAGGAGCAAATAAAATTACAGATAAAAATTGGAAACAACGTGAAGAAAGCATATTAATAGTACCTCCCGTTTGCCTCATCAGTCCGAGAAATATTTGTACTCAATGAGTGGACCCTAAATCAGCGCCTCCATCATATTCGCCATGGATATATCGTTGCGAAAAAAAGTATCTTTTTCTCAAAAACTCTTTTAAAACAAATGTATTGATAATCTCAATAATTAATAAATACAATCATTAAAAAAAACTAAATGTTCTATCTCTTACATTCATCAGGAGACAAGTTTTTTCCGATAGAAAGGTAACCAACTTCCTAACGGCAATGGGAATTACTTTCAACTTAGATTTTTCGTGTCTTCAACTCTAAAGCATCAGAAAAACTTGCTACCAGAACAACTTTGAACGGCCAATCTGAATCTATTATAAGTTGCAGAGAATGAATACGTACAAACTGCTAATTGAAATATGTTACGAATGCACATACCTGAAACGCTATGCATCCATTAGATGATGACGACAGAGATTCTGAAGCTACACTGATGGGTAATAGTTATAAATTGGGTCAAATATGGCTATTTATAATGAAATCACACATAAATGTCATGTTTTCCCCATCTACGCGGCAAAATAGCATGGAACACTAAGCGAGGAGTGTTAGAATTTTTCTCGTTGACTGGCGTCGCCTGCGAAAAAGCTTCTGGAATAGAGCCACTTTCCAAAGAGTTTCGATACCCTCTCTAAATATCGTGCCAGCCAGCTGCTCCTTATGAGTCACCAAATCGCAAAGTATTACCGAACTCTGATAATTACTATAGAAATACAATCCGCGAAGGAGCTACACAATGACCGTAAATAAGTACTCTGGATCACGTTTTCTCTTGTAATTTTTTACAAAAAATTTACGCCGAAACCATGATCTTGTGCATATTTTTAATAAATTAAAAATGCAACTACATGTCACAAAATTACATTTTTCCTTATCGGTGAAATATTACATGCATATGAGAACATTACGATAATAATTCACTTAAACAAAATTCGTTGTTTTCTTCACATTGCAAGTAATTCTCACGGTGTATCGAATTGATTTCGAATAATTACCCAGAAACTATAATACGGTACTGAATATAAAATATAAACAAAAGTTTGCACTGTAGCGTGATACTATTATTTACAAGATGAAAATTTTCCTATTCCACATAACTCATTTAATCCACAACGGATTAGAGAAAGGTGTATAAGGAACATGCGTAATATATTAATATCCAAAAAGATCTTTTCGAAATTCTGAAAAATTACTGTAGTCCGAAATCACTCCGGTCAGAAATCTCGGTATCTCGTTTTGTGTAAAACAACGGCACACACTAAAAAATGCCTAGTTGCCAAGGAAGAATAAACGAAGAAAAACTCCCAAGATCTGACGGAAATAGATCCTCGTGATTCACTCACTGCATCACACCAATTCTCGAGTTCACGGGCACCGAGCGTGGAAAGTGCGGTGGAATAATAACACCAGCGCAAATAAATGGAGACCACACGGACTGTGCCCCCGGCCTACGAAGGTAGAGGTGCGGGGGGGGGAGGGGGATGCCAGAGAAACGGACCCTCGATCGAGAGGGAACACTCGATTGAGGGTCGCTCTACGTACCCGAGGGAGAAGGGCGACCGGGACTCCTGCCGCGGTCCTCTCAAGCGACACTCTGAGGCATTTCGGGAGCAACCCTCTCGCTCTCTTCCAACCTCCCTCCTCTCTCTCCCCCCCCCCCCCCCC
>LYUA01000384.1:317148-329508 GCA_002093875.1 Calopteryx splendens
GCGGGCTAAGTTAGTACGCTGCAGAACTATTACTAGGGGTGTCAACACTGTGCAGGCCCCACGTACAGCGAAATGTTGCGAAACCTGAATCTGGAATATTGCTATACAAAATTGCATACAAACGGGCACCAGATTCACCGGTATAACCGCCACGACAAATTCGCGGGTATGTTCTCCCGGATGTATAATTGAAATCCATTAAACCCTTATGTTATATTCGCGTACCAAGTTCATTCCAGTTTTAAAATGAGCTTATACTCTCATGTTACTTAATAATGGTAGCTTCCTATGTTTTTGGAGCCCTTGATTTATTGACAAATTCAGTGCCCAACTACCATTTATTTAATCGGTACATAAATAATTATGTTGAGTAACCTCAGTGGCATTCGGAAAACATAACAAGTTACATCAAGTTACAGGAGAGGCTTCTGGTCATCTGGCAAATTGAGTTTGAACTTTCGCCACACAGGTTTGTGGCATGCTTTCGACATTGACGAGATTTAGTTCCCTCCGTAATATTATGAATGCCTTGTACTACTCGCAGGGATAAGATTCGGATGTTATTCATATGGACTTATGTAATTTGCACAGAACTCGCGGTGTTTGTGTTATTGCTATATAAGAAGCATACGAGGGGCTGCGCGCGTAATATTTTCAGTGGACTATGTCGAGCGACTTTCAACCTTTGCGTCCTTTGGCCTGGCGAGTACCCCGAGGCGTAATTCGCGTCGACACTTCGGCGTCGGTCGGGTCGGAGGCGGCCAGTCACGCTGCTGCAGTGAAGCCTCACAAAAGAGGGGGAGGGCGGAAAGTGCCGTGTGTCGGGAGGTTTTGGGTGACTCCCACGTTGTAGGGATTAAAGAGGTGGGAGGAAGAAAGGTGGATTGAGGAGCCCTTTCTCTTATACTGAATGAGTTCAAACACTTCTCCGCCCTCTTTAAATACAAAAAAAAAATGTTTGCGTCCTTTCCAATAAAGTAGGACTCATACCCGATCCATTTGAACCAAATCCGTATCTTTTAGTCTTTAACAATATTCTCGAAACGTTTTTGATACATAAGCCTATACTATAAAAACATATATGTAATAATAAAAAAACAAATAACAAATAATGAATTTTATTGGATTTTTTGGTCGGAGAAAGTTACAAATGTTCACGTGCATATTGCTCACTGGTGGGAACATTGCCGTTTACTTATTGAATTCTACATAGCGCACTTTTTAGTTAAAAATCACTCTAAGAAACATATAAATGTTAGTCCGATTATCAAAAGGAAATCACTGATGTACTGAATATTTTGTTGGGATTGAATTCCAAATGGCATTTTGAATACAATTTGCGAGAAATCTATACAATCAATATGTTTTAAATGCTAAGAGAAAGATTATTTTCGGTGAATAATCTGTCACAAGAAGGAGAACAAACATAAAAAAAGAAATTTTTTAAATGTGTTTTACGCTGCAACTCGGTGAAGGTGACTCTTGAAAAGTTATAAGTACTCCCAAAACAATCCGTTGAAACTAAAACGTCACGACTTTTTCCTAAAATATTGAATTCCTAGTTTTGTACGTCGTGATCAAGAATTGTGCGAGAGAGAAAGTTTCCTTGCATCGATCTGCACGCCGTTCAATTTTCCTTAACTTCTCGTTGTTTTCTCTCCTACCAATATAATTTGAGGTTCCGATTTTATCTCTGATGTAAGTATTTAACTCCCATGATTTGCATTTACCTTCTCGGCATGCTAAGCTATGCATGTAATAGAATAAATGACAGCACTAGCAGTCTTCTACTCAATACTTGTAAAGTTAAGTCAATTTTCTTTTTATGGAACGTTTCAGTAATCGTGTGACGTTTTCTATTCATCAATGGTAATTTTTAATGAATCTAACAGCTTTCCTTTACATTTTCTTTGCCTCAGAAATTCAACCTTTCAGCTCGGGGTCGAGAATTCTCGAGTGATATTCAAGACGAGGCCTCACTAACGTGAAATAACACATCTTAATTTTTCTATCTTAATATTTTCCTCGTGTTCGTTTGATTAACCCAAATGTCATTAATGCGAGGCTAGGATAGTAGTGGGACCTATTTCATGCTTGCTTTTTATTAGTATCATCAATTTTTTTTCATTCTTAATTTTCCTTACGCCTGTCTACTGCTCTGAAATAAATAAATGAATGAATATATGAATGTAATTTTATATGTAAAATTCTTTTTTGTAATAGTAGAATGGAGTACTTCTTGTTCAAATGATTCCCTTCGAAGCACTAAATACTCCCTAATTAAATATGCAACCAAACAAAAATATGGCCCAAGCAACGTTAAAAAACCATCCTTGTTTATAGATCAAGTAATGATTGACGGGGAATACTTAAAATCTATAATAATGGCTAGGTCTAGTTTTCTGGTGACATCATTTGCTGACTCATTCTATGTTGCATTTTGACAGAACTTTTTGGCTCACAAATAAATACTATTTAACGGGAGTGTGTCCTATATATTCATATTGATATGTTTTCCGATATATTTGGCTAGCTTCTTAATTCCAGAAGAAGTAGCTAAATCATAAATATAGAAATTCGTAATGCAACAAAATAGTATTTTACTTCTGTATATCACATCTCTTCTGTCTGAGCAAATATATCGTGGGTCTCGTCTCGTCAAGTCTCGTGGGCTTGAATTTTCAGAAGCGGAATCTCAAACACTATCGTGATAATTCCAAGCGAAGCCTCGTGTGTGCTAACCATTGGGCCTACATGACATTCAGCGCGTTAGGCGAGGCCCACAATTTGATGCATGTTTGTTCGAAGGTGCTAGACACGTGGGGGTTTTGGGGTCATGGGCTAGGGGTGAGGTATGGTGCCACCACGGAAAGTCACTTTTTATTCCGGGAACTCCGTGTGGTTCCCGTAAGTGGCAGGATTTCAATATGACGCACATCATTATATCTAAGACATCATGTTGAGAATGATTCCAGAACTCCATTATTAGAGGCAACTAAAATGCTATCCTATGAAGGGAAACTGAAATCTCCGACTTTTACCATGAAATTTTCATTAATCGCAATGTCTTACATTTTTATGAGCATTCTTTTAACATGGGGCTTGGTAGTGAAAGTGGTTAGAGCGCTGGACTGCTGACCGGAGGGCCTAGGTTCAATTCCCGGTGACGACTGATTCTGGGCACCCTCACCTTCACCCAAGCTTTGTACCATTTTTCGCGCACCAGGTCATTCTGGGATATCACAGGCAGTACAGGGAAAGGAACTGGCCCCCCTACCCTCCAGTGTGAATTTCACACGCCGTTGGGCTTATTACTGGGTGAAATCTTTTCCCTCACCTTCCAAAACCGGGTTGTTTGCTGTGATTATTTATCTTATTATATAACCTGAGCGTTTATTTTACCTTGGGCGTTTTTTAAAACCCAAATGTGACACATTTATTATCCCTCGCCGTCTCGTGGGTGTAAACTCAATTTCTCGACGGAGAATTTCCTTCCCTTTCTACTATTTCTAACCACACACCCTTGCTGCTCACTCTTTTTCATCTATATCTGACCTTGAAAATGTGCAAATAAAAGCTTCAGTCAATGAGCACTTCCCAGATTTGCCCACAAATCTTGCTCCCTGGATGATGTAGATCGGTACAAAGTCTTTTTTCACTTTTTTCGCAGGGGTACTCCTTGGAAGGCAATTTCCATAAATTTTAATATTACTATTTGCTGCATTTATGTAATTATTAATTTTTCTGATGCTATTTAAAATTCATACGCAGTTACTTTAAAAACATGAGTTAATATTGGGATTAAAACCAATGCAAAATGATAAAGCAAGTAAGGAGTGGCATGCATTTGTGCATTCAAAAATTTAAAGTTGCTATAAAAATATATAAAAATTTTTCCGCCGCCTGACAAATTTATTTTGTGTACCCCCGAGCGCCTTGCGCGTACCCACGAGTACGGGCGCGCATATAAGAAGTATGGAACCGCTGACGAAGATAAAAATGCATATTGGGAGTTAAAAGAAGTTCGACTAATCCGGTTGGTATAGTGCTCCCTCTAACGCTTCTGATCCTTCGGCGTATTTTTTTTCTGGCGAAAAAGAGCAAAGAAAATGCTTACTCAGCAATTGATAGTGGTGTAAGCTTATTTTATTAGCTGCATTACAGCAGGTCTGTGTTCACAAAAACACTGTGATGTGTCTCGGGGTTAATTTCACGAATCCCACCTATTCATGATGATCATAAAAACATCTTGAAACGTCTGAAAAAAATGTGTATACTTGATAACCAAGGACGTCACCATTTCGCTCATGGCGACGTAAAATAGAAAGCATTATATTGTAAACCGAGGCGAAGAGATGAGTGGGAGAGTGAGCTCCAACCCCCTCCCCCCATAATTCCGTTCGTCGGCGGTGTAATTCAGCGTCGCTCCCGGCGGCCGGCGTGTCGTAATCACGCGTGCATGTATTCGCACTTCGCAGGTGGGGCCGCCCCCTCGTCAGCGAAGACGCCCCTTTGTCATCGGGCCTCCATCCCTCTCGCCTCTCTCCCTCCCGTCTCCCTCCCCATCCCAAGAACCCTTCGCTTTCGCGCCTTGCTTATTACTACGATCTCCCTCTCACTTGGGAATTGGATTCTTCTAAAATGATTAAAGCGAGAGCTATCTCTTTCCCCCGACACCCTCCTGCCCGCGTACCCACCCCTCTCAATTTTCTTTCCCTCCGATCCTCTCTATCTCCGTTCGCACGGCCATCATCACGGAATCCCGCTCTATTATCCCGGACGCCCGGTGGTGCCGTCTCTTGTTTTGGTGCTGTCGCCGGGAACCCGGATTAATGGGTGGCGCGCACGCCACCCGCACCGCCGCCGGGTGGTATAAGACGTCCACCCACTACGTCTCTCCCGCTCCCGCCATCCTCTCCTCCCGCTTCCGCCCTGTCTCCACGGGTGTGTCAAGGACCAAGGGCAGCGGTGCGCGGGTTTGATTTTTTTGTTTTACGGAGGCAACTCGAGAAAGGAAGGGATTTAATCTAGGGCCGGAAATGGAGGAGATCGCGGGGACGGTCGGGTTTCGGAAATGGATTGCGGAGGGCGCACCGTCAGCCGTGGCGCATTCCTGGTGCAGAAAGGGAAGCGGGGAGGGAGGGGGGAAGGTACCCCCGACAAAAAAACGTAATCTGACCCGTACAATAGACGTTGGTGCTAAAGTCCTCCTTTCGACACTCCTCGATCGTACTATTTTAAGGGAGGTTCCGAATTCATAAGGTTTATTTTCTAGTTCCATTTGTCGATTAAGTTTAGCATATTTGTGTTCATGAAATTAAACTGTTGATAGCAATCGAAATAATGAGCTAAAGAAATAGGAAATAACTCAAAAGGAATCGACACCAAAATTTAGGATCGGCTTAGTATGTAAATATTAAAATAAACGTATAAAATTGAATTCAGCATATTTTTGGGTGGCTCCAAATATTCTTAGCTATTATGTCTCCTTCAACTACGTTGATGAGATGAGAGCAGGTTGGGTGGGCTGTTGCCCTGCGAGACAAGGCTACAAATTTAGCTGATGCCTCAGTTCACACTCGTTGGAACGCAAGTCGAGTGATTTCAAGAGCACTGGGGCCAACTTGGGGAAGATAACCCGGGGGACTGCACTGGGAGGGGACTAGTCACGGTGCCCTTAATATTTGTGCTCCTATCCAATCCGCGAAATCAAACTTTTGGTTCTCGTCCATATTTAGTTTCTATTAAATCTGCCAAGATTTTTATAACTTGTGCACGTAGAAGTTTTGTGCACAAAATTTATAATTCCCGTTAATTTAGAGTGATACTACAACATGCAAATTTGCCCCAAAACCCTTATAATTTTCATAAGGGTTTCCTTTCAAGATTTAGTTGTTAATTTCAACTTATTGCGAGAGGTATTCCGGTGAATTGAACTTCTTCGCAGATATTTTACGAAAATCAGCGCTTGGCATAGAACTCGCAAGATTTCCCATTTTTCGTTAATTAAACGCTCTATGAGCAATAAAATAAAAATAACCTTGTGTGAACGCACTCCCTCAAGAATATTAAGTAAATACGTCTTGTCGTTTTTTTCTCACGCTTGAATTTATGCCCAGTAATTTGTAAGTTACGCTGCCAACCATCTTCATAGATAAAATTAGAGTAAAACCCATTTTCCTTGTCACTTTTTTTCTGTGTCTGCATCCAAAACGGGAACAGAAAATGACCGTAGCCTATCTCTGTGACTTATTTATTATCCCACTTTGCATAATTTCACGGTGGGAACTCCACGGAACGTCATATACGTGGGCGAATATTTACCATTTTTCATGGAATGGATTAGAAATCTCACCAGTGCCATGGTGATCTATAATCCGGCTAAAGGCGCTTTTCTGGTTAAGCACTAAACGCGAGAAAGGAATGAAGTTAGAGTAAGATGTAAAAAAAGATAAACCTTAAGAGGTGCAAAGGTGTGGAGTGAATCTGTAATTAATTTAGCTGAATCATTAAAGAGACTCTTCAAATGCTAATTGCGTTGTGCAGTACTGAATTCAGTTCCCTAATGGCTTGCTCACTATGGTAAGACATGGCCGAAATATTCTTCCGATTAATTTTAATATGCATTCACGAAAATATTTTATTTCGTGCCATTCTAGTTGGATACTACGTTCGAGTCTTATTTTCGTATTTCAATTATTTTTGCCATCCACTAATGAATTCACCCTTGTTATTGGCTGTTTTATAACCCCTCCCCTGTCACCCTCTGTGGTGCTGCCACCAACTCCCTTCTCCCAACCAAATAATATCACTCCACGTCGCTCCCGAAAGCCCCTTATGCTCTGCAGCAAATCCATGGATAATCGGGAGGAGGATTTTGAAGACCGTGATACAGAGTACAATGTTGAGTAAACGAGGTAAAGGTACGAAAAGAATAAACATTTCGGGCAGCATGAAGAGAGATATAAAATATGTAAAACTGAATAGATAGTAGTAATGCAAATATTTATGTGGTGGCATGGTTCATAGAGCATTCGGCTACTGACCGCAAAGTCCTGGATTCAATCCCAGATTATTCCTCGAGATAATCCTTCCTAAAATCCAAGCTGAGTCATTTTCTAGGTAGGTACTAATACTGTGTCAGAAACCGAGTGGTGGCTCAAGTAAAAGAGCCTTCTCCACCTTGAGTGTGTGATTTTCACGTGGCTTAGTTTGAGGTGCTGTGATGATAGTATTTAGTGTTTTACCAACAAGGGCTTAAAAGCGTGGCGGTGTTTAGTTCCAAAGGGACCTGTGTATTGTGTGACAGTTTTTCTGGGTCCATCTAAAAGGTAGAACTCACCAGTGGACTACTGTAAATAATAAGTGTGGTGGTTGAAATTCGCTCACATCCGTAGCTCGTTCTTCTAACGAGCGCCATGGTGCCGGAAAGCGTTGAGTGGTGATCACTCACAAAGGACAGAAAATTCAAAATAAAACAGATAAATCCCTAAGTGTAAAATTTTCGGAGCATGATGAGGAGCAACCTCTTAGCTCAAAACTGAGCTAATTTTAATTCTCGTTATAAAAAGTGACGGGATTCGTAGAAATTCACAGGACGGGAGAGCGGAGGTGATTCATGCATATTTTTACTATTTCTATTTACTGTTACCAACAGTCTAGTCCCACCTAACGTGGCTGAGAACCAAACATCTCTCTTGCACCCCCCCCTTCTGGACAGGAAGCATCACATTGGACAAGACTCTCCCTGAACTGACCACCCGCACCGACAAAAGCTCGTGACCTCGTCCATGGATGGCCGGACACGTAGGCTTAATTTGAAATTGGGATAAAAGGTCGTCTGCAGATACGCGAATCGAAATCCCCTTCGGATGGGCGTTCGACGGGTTCCCTTGGAGAGAGACGTCAGGGATGAAAACGTCACATGCCACACCCTAGTATTTCTGCTGGCAGGTCCATCCGAGCATGATTTGCGTTACGCCCTTGGGGACAGTTTCATGACTCATCGTGGCGAATGGCGTGTGCGCGTGACACCGCCTGCCGCCTGGGTCATCATCAGCTGACTGCCGTAACGGTGGGATGTGGGGTGAGGTGGTTTCTGAATTGAGTCTTCTCCTTGGACGTGAGGAAATCTCATGATGCGCACATTGACAAAAGAGGTTCCGG
Organism: Calopteryx splendens; assembly: GCA_002093875.1. Taxonomy (NCBI): domain Eukaryota; kingdom Metazoa; phylum Arthropoda; class Insecta; order Odonata; family Calopterygidae; genus Calopteryx; species Calopteryx splendens. Next base: position 325,315 of record LYUA01000384.1, read on the forward strand.
CGGCTCCGGCGTGACGGAGTCGCGCGCAAGTCTTCAGGTGGGAATATATTCTCTCTCCCGCCCCATATTCTTCTTCCGTTTTGAATAGGTATTGAAAATAAAATTGCTCCGTGATCGTAATGTTAACTCTTTGTTTATTAGTCATAGATTCACAAAGGAAAAAGTGTGTGATCCTTAGGACAGGGGTGCGGAGAGGAATGTGGAGTCACAAAGGCGGGCAAACGTGTCTCTGCGAATGCGATCGGAAAATAATAAGCGAGCAAATGTTTAAATTCCTCACTCTTGCCGTGCTTCGACCTCCGACGCGTATTGAGGGGCTGATAGGGGAAAAACCGGTAAGGAAAATATCCATTGAATGACACCTAGGTTTTTTATTTCATTTTTCTTCAACACAATTCTTCGGCAACCCACGGTGAAGAACGGATTGTGCTAGCATCCTAGGTTTACACATCTCGTCAAAATAAAGCTTTTAGCCACCTGTTATTAGATTATTATTATACCCTGCATGATTTTTTACGTTGGCTGCGGTGGTAGCTCAAACCGAAAACCAAAGGGACTTGGTTGGAGGAAGCAGGGATTTCCCTCGATGAGAGGGAGCTTCCCGTCTGCATTCCCTTCACATGCGCCCACGTTTACATCCGTGCACACATGCGTTCATGTATTCAGCACCGGTCAGGTTTCCCCTCCCTCGAGTCCCCACTCTCCCCCGCCAACCCCCCCCCTCGCCTCCCCCCGGCACTCATCCCCGTCGACGGATGGGGAATCACCGCAGCAAGGAGGGAAGGGCGTTGTGTTACTGCATGGGATGAACATTACGCCCACTCTCGCAACGTATGTTTTGACACAACGCCTACCCGAGCTCATATTTTATCTCTACTTGCCTAGGAAAAGTGTAATGGGGAAGTCTCATCCACTTCTACGCACCGCAAAATTGTGTGAAAGGGGGTGGGGGGTTAGGACATCAGCCATGGAAATGGATGAAGTCGGCACGCGGGAGACGTCTTTTAATATGCCAGTGCTTCCCTCACCGTGTGCCGTGGTCTTGAACTGCACAAAGACGAATACTTGAAACTGCCAGTTCCCTCTGCTTTGGCAACATTATTGTCTGACCTGCCAATTTACCTAGAGCGAGACTCTGACTTATATGTCGCAAGTAAAATCCATAGAATGCTACCTTTCTAAACAGATAAAATCTAGCGTAGAGTCTTCGTGTCTCCGAGGATTCCCATTTCTGAAGTTCTGACCTGTGTAGCGCTTTTGGTTCTTTCTGAGAAGTCTTTCACGAACCGTGTGACTTCTCTGCATTTTGTTTATTCTTGAATAAATGTTTTCTCCGGTAGACATTAATTACTCGCAGAATATGCAAATCCCGGTTTAACTTGCTAGAAATCATATGACTCGTGATCAGCAGACTGGGAAACCGAGAGTCCGATTGATTAACTCACGAAAAGAGGCAGCCACGAATTGATAAAAAGAGGCAGAAGGGCCATAGCTGACACTGACCTTGCGAAGTGAGTGGCGTAAGAGTCCTCGTGGAAGGAATGGCAGGGGGAGGGCGGGAGCGAAACGGCAGGATAGGGTTAAACACCTCCCCCTTCCCCCGCCCCCCGGCTACCCGCACCTGTAAACACATACAGGTACATACGTAATCATATATGTACTCCCGTACGCGCCATGGGAGATCGTGGAGGCCCGCGGACTCTGGCCTCGGTCGCCACCCTCACTCCCTCCGAGACAACGGCTGGACCCCTCGCCTGCGAGACGAGCTCTTCGCCCCTCCCCCCTTCTTTCCCATCCCCCTGCCTCCCGCTTGAAATTGAAGCCGCGGAGTTAACGGGACCGAAAACTTATTATCGCCACCCTCTGCAGGCTAATGTTCGCGTCGGGAGAAAAAGAAAAGACTGACGTTAACCGATGCATCTATTTTATCGTTGCTTTCAAAGGGGACTGGCTTTTTTCCCTCGTTTGATGCATTTTCGCCATTTTTAATTATACCGAGGTCACGAGTTGGCCCCGGGCGCGGTTGCCGGTTAAACGCCGTTGCCCCGGCCACTAGGTAGTCGCGTGCCTGGTAGCGAATCAGTTCCTTGCTCTCCCGTCTCCTGTCGCTCTCTCAATGCACCCGACAGCCGTGTCATGTATTACATTTATCCCATTTATCATGACGCACATGCCAGTTTTTCGAAGGTGTTAACTTATAAGACGGACAACACGAGTACGATTAAATTTTTAAAATTTTAAAGTAAAACAATGTAAAAGTATATGACTGAGATTTCTTATGTACGGCAAAAATATATTATTTTGTTTTAAGCCGCTTCTTCCTTTTCGATAAAAAACAATGTAGCTCCGGATTCCATTACAGATTTTGACACTGAGGGCGAGGTGGTCATATAATTGGAAGCGAATCTGCGATTGGTATTTTTTTATAGAAAGCGATTTTCATAAAATAAAACCTGATTCGGTTTTATATCCAGCACGTTAATACATTTTAAGAATGGCGTTAATGATTTATCAAAAAAATCTTGTCTGTGTCATACTACTTTGAAAACTGTTTTACTCACATGTCGGCTTTCTTCAGACTCGACGAAATTTTACCCCCAAATTCAAATGGATATCCTGAAAGTCAGTTGGTGGGGTCAAGAATAAACTACTTAATTGTACATGTCTACATTTTGAATCTTTTATTAGCTAAACAAGCGTTTAAATATTAATTTATGCATAACTCTTACATGTTTATAATAACAAGTGGTGGGTAAAGAGGAAATGCTGTAATAATCAGATTAATACCTGGGGTAAATGAAGTGAAGATTTCACTCGTTTCTCCACAGTTTTTGTCATCGCGAATTCCACATACAAAATCCCGACTTTACAAAGTTCTCCACCTTAAGTTCCATGTCTACAAAGGCATAAAGTAACATTACGATACACAAAGCAATTCAGCAACCGATTTTCTCATGAGTAATCATTAACCTTCACTAGAAATACCTCTCCATCCAAATTACGTCTAAAACTTGAAGTTTATTTTTTGTTCCCGAATATACCTTGGAGTGACTTAGAGTCGAAACTAGACTACGGCTTTGCGATGAAATGAGATCAGATCTATTTACTCTATTGCGCATCCAAAATCCTGGTAAAGAGACCATAAACTGCGTCGAAAATGCTTTCGCGAAGTAAATTGTCATACTCCCTCCCTACCGCCCCACCATTCCCTCCATACGCGATTGCCCACGCGTCCCTTACTCTGATTGCGTCCTCAAGCGCTTCCAAATGGAATGGCCTGACCCGCGTTCGAAACAAGACGGTGGAGGGGCAGTGGAAGAGTGTCACTTAGTGGCTTCAATTGGGATTCCGCCACGCGCGAGAGCCAGCGTGAATGTGGCAAGCATGGGGGGGCGGGAATGCCTCGCGTCTTCATCAGCTTCACCATCATTTCGGTGCAGGATCCCTTCGTGTAGCACCCGCGGGCGTATCCAACTTGTGGTCCCCGCCGTGATCATCCATGGTACCGGGAAGGCGAGGTGTCGAACTCAGGAATACATGGAGACAGGCGGCGGTGCGCCTTCCCTTTGCACCCTGCGCGACGAAGGTTTACGTGTTTTGTATGCCATGGGAAAATAAATGTCCTTCTATTTCGTCCTTTCGATATTCTGTCCATTCTATGCGATTGGTATATTTTGTAATTTTCGGAGTAATTTGAAATAGAACGTCGTCCGAGGTTTTTCCTTTTATTTTGACCTATGCATTCTGATTTATCCTTTAATGGTACGGGCTTTTTCTTGTGCTTTCTGCCACGAAAGAGACAATAAGATACTATACATCTTAGCACTAAGTTGCGCTATACAGTTTAGTTTAACACTATACTCCACCCTCTCTTCCACACTATACTCCACCCTCTCTTCCACCCAGATTGTCTAGTGTTGTTACTAACAGTTCTTTCTATAAGTTCAGTCTTCTGACTTTCTCCATTTTCCACAGCGACTGTGGCGTGTCTAAGGATGACATTTCTTTTTTCATCGGGATTTTCGTGGCAGGCTTACCCCCTTCTTAAAAATATATCGGATCGGATCTTGTCACTGGAATTAGCTCTGAGCTGTCTTGTGATAGTTTAAGCACCACACGAGTCCTATTGGGAGTTGAGTGGGCGAGTTAAGGAATTAAATCATAATATGGTTGTTATTGTTAAAAACGTATTTC
>LYUA01000384.1:408338-419953 GCA_002093875.1 Calopteryx splendens
TAACGAACTTACTATTCCAGTAGAAATAGAAAATTGAAATTTTCTATGCAGGTAGACAATTCGATAAAACCGTAAGAAAATATAGTAGGTAAGTTGTAAAAGTGTTCATTCTGATAAGTTTTTCCTACCGCGGACGCGTAAAATGTTAAAAATGCTAAAAACTGAGCTAGAAAGTTGAAATTTCGTACTTTGATATTTGGACAAAACCGATTGGAAAAATAATAAAATGTGCAACTGTTTATTTGAATGGTTTATTGTAACCTCAGATTGGTTAAATTTTAAAATTAGAAAAAATGGAGCTTGAAGTCAAGCAAGAAATTTGATTTGAAGGTGGACGAGGAAATAGTTCAATTTGCTATTTTAAATTTTATGTGATTGTTTTTACCCCCGACTGATCAAATATTAGCTCCGTAAGTATGCATTTGTATTTAGTGTAAAGTTTTCCTTCACGTTTGCTTTAGGAGTTTCGAGCCGAGCAAGAAAGTTGAAATAAGGTAGGTAGATAGGGTTTTTTGATACAACCGACGGGAAATATAGCATAATGTTCATAGTTACTTTTAATGGGTTCCTTTCAACCCTCATTGATCAAATTTTAGCTACACAAGGAAAGCATTGAATTATGTACAGATGTGTCCTTTTCCACTCTTAAAAATTTCTAGATTTCAAAATTACGCTTTTGAATGTTCTCTGTTCGTGGGCTAATGGTTTATAGATACTGATTCCCTACCGATTGGCTGTCTGCCACTCCTGATTAATTAACTTGGTCTGGAATCGGAACTCTGTCATGGCCCATGGCTTACTATATGGATATCACTGCCCTCCCTTCATAAGCCATAGGCCCATGGCCCATGACTTATGAAAGAAGAGTATGTAATAGAAGAGAATGTTGAAATTAACAAAAGGCACTCGATAAACGACATAAAATCATTAATGAAAACAATTAGAGGGAATGGATAGGTACGTATTGATAGATTAAGAACCCATGAACTGAAAAGGATATATTTAAGAAAAATATAGAAGGCAAGGAGAGATGAGGATTATTTTTGAATTAAATAGAAGACTAATGTGAAAAACCAATTGGGTGCATGAAATTACGCTTAAAATGAGATCTATTAAGAGGGAGAAATTTTACTTCGGAAGGCAATTTTAAGGACTGGATTGGTTAGGACATCCTTTTAAGAAAATTTTAAAATGATTGTGAAGAGGTTAAAAAGGAAAAACGATGCCTGCCAGTAGAAATAAAACAATATTTAACTAACGTAGACTAGAGATATTTAGTGAAGGAAGAGGTAATACGAGAAAAAAACAGTATGGCTATGCAAATATGTCTAAATGCATCAAGCAGGAGGTTAATGTCACAAAGAAGTTTATTTCCGGGCGACTTCTCCTCCGGACATTCGACGAAAAGTTAAAAATGTCCTTCAACTACATGAGCATAATGTCTCCAATGAAAATAATACAGTTATCTAATAATTTGAAAATCTATACATTCACTATGATGATATCCCCCGTTGAAGTTAAACGGATATTTCAGCTAGTATTCGATACATTTTTTCATTGATTCATATCTTTATATTTTTTTCATCTTTTTAAACTAAAGCAAATGGAGGTACTTCGTTCAGTGCTGAATAATATAATGTATTCGTCGAAACACCCTTGATGGAATCAAGACGACGAAGGTCGCACATTGAGTGTTTAAGTATAAATCACCTCCCGCTGACACACACATTACAGCAGCTCCCTCAGAATCACCGCAAAAATTAACTATGACTGGCCCATTGTGGATATTGAAATGCATGAGATACACAAAGGAAGAAACAAATGGCTTGCAGGATGTCTTCAATGACTGGGAAAAAGGTGCGACAGGTGCATTGCATATAATGGGGTCTACTTTGACGACCATAAAATTTTGGAATACGAGTAAAGGTATATTTTTAAAATAAAGTATGATCATTCCATATTGAACAGACTTCGTATTTTCGAATAGTTTGAGTTATTGTGTTTTCTGATTTTGTGGTCACAAACTATGCAACGGAAAAGGGATTCCTTATATCGGTTTATAGCATTTTTCCATAAATTCTCGTTCACTGGTAGTTTGAAGCTTTCTATTTATTTATAATTTTTTTAACGAAACCCGGATTATGCTTAGTTCAGAAATTAGGTCCTGAATGGAATTACTTGGTTGATGTGCATTCGAGCGTTTGGTTTAACGTGAAATTATACCTCTTCTTGGCGTGTTCAATCGATTATATCCTTACTATTCGTTCGATGGAGCCAAGCTTCTATAGTGTAGCTCCACAGGTATTCCTAAGGTATTTTTTCCCATGTAAGGTCCGATATTTGTGCGACTCATGTGTATTTTACCTGGTGCTCTATGATTATATTTATCCCTTTGAGTATATAAGCGTTGGTGAGAATACGTTTCTTTCCCCAGGAATGCATTACACCACGTTTTTTTTCTGGTTTAGCTAAATATCTTCTGACACCAAAAGCTATCAATCGCCAATCAATAACACCAGGAAGAGCTTCACAGTCCGTTTTTCTTACATCTCGGGATATAGGATGCATCAAAAGGATTTCAGTGTTATGGTGACTGGAGTTCACCAACTTTTTTTATCGTCTTGATGAATCGGCCATTTCGATTTCGTAAATTGAAATGGCCAATTGATTGGCAAAATTTATTCAAGTAATGAATAAGTAAGTCAGATCGACATTCCTGTATTGCTCTTGTGGTAAGATAAAGCAACTGTTTCGACAATGACCCATAGTTTGGAATTATTCTGTGCCACAGGAATTTCATGTCCTAATTCGACCTCCTAGGAAGGTAAACATCAAGATATCCCTCCCTCCTGAATAATATTTACATCCTACTCCGAATCTACACTCATTTAATTTGCTTTAAAATTTCCTGTGGCGGTCAATAAATATTCTAGGAATAAATGAACAAAGCTTCCCCAATTTTTTCTGTCGTTATGTCATATCCGTAATTTATTTGATTAAATCTCCTTTAGATCGCTCATTTACTGCCACACCAGACAATAGAAAAAGAAAAGTTTGATATTCGCATTTTTTATTGCGCATTGCCTTTACTGATTCTTTTGAATCCATTTTTTTCATTGGTTTTCTTATAAACGCTGATGGTTTATATTTCTTGTTTCAATTTAAGATATAATCTCTTCTCGCGTCCATTATGTAAGTACTTATCACTAAGAGGGTACATTTAAACTCAATAACCTGTGTGGAATTTCCTAGAGGAGGCAGGAAGGGTAGATGCACCCTGTGTACTTTCAGTATTTTATTTTTAATGCGGCATCGCAAACCAATGTGTGATTTTCTTTCTAGCCTCGTATACCAAGAAACACTCAATAACAATACAAAATAGTATTTGTTTTACTACTTAACGGCTTTATATAGCATACATAAACATTTAGAAGTGTCTTAATGCCTGCATAACGAGGTTTTTAGTGGATTCATTACGCTTTTTAATCTGAAGTTACATCTTTATTTTTTTTAATCTGTCATGTAACTAAAAAATGTAGTTTCTATACGTTTTGCTTTCATGGAATATCTTAGAGCTTCCCAGGGTTAGTAAAATTGCATTCTCGCCAAGCGATGGGGGAGCGAGTATAAGCGAGTTTGAAATGTGCGCCGTTTCGAGGGAACTTGGAGACTTCGCAGTCCACATAAATCGCCCGTTGGACGCAAGGTGGCGTCGTCCGCTGTTGATGGCTATTTTTGATTCTCCGTGGCTCGGAGCGTAGGGAAGGATTAGAAGCTCGTCGTTTTCACGTCAGTGAGCGAGTAGTAGTGCTTCAAAACAGTTTGAGTTGTTTTTTCTTCTGAAAATGTGTAGGCCATTTTCTCCTTGTTGCCTGGTTGTGTCTGGGAAAAATTATGTGAATTCGCTATTCGCAACTAAACATCCCGGTCCAGCGCCTCAACCCATCTTCCGAGGAAAGCGATGTTTGTGATTTATTCTTATCCTCATTTTCGTTTTGCATTCAAATCGGAAAGCAACTATTGGTTACCATAGTGCTTTTTTGTTTTCTATTGTGTCGGACTGGAAAAAGCACGCTGGAGAGCTGGCGAAATATTATCTTCTAGATGGAGTGACGCAGCGGAAACCCCGAAAATAAGATTTCATCATCATAAGCCCCACGGAATCCTTCATAAAGCGTTTTCCTCTTGTTCTTCACACCTATGTTGCAGCAATTTTTCCTAGTCTTTCTCTGCTTAGGGATATTTCTATGACGCTATTTTTTGGCATAGATCTTTTGGATACAGTTGAAATCTCAAAGCTTCCATATCCAAACTTTGGAAAATTTGATTTCCAGGTGAATAGAAATCTAATTCGTGAATACGAACCAGTACATTTGGGTAAGATTGACGCGTTTTAAAACTTTCGTGGTCCATTCAGCATATTTGCTAAACCCCACAAGTGTTTTGGTCAAGAGGGTTTTTTTTCCGAGGTGAACGGCGATTGGCGTATTGACAGTGATTGAAGTGGTGTTTGAGCTGTTGTGCCCCATAGTAAATTTCATCCATTTCTTAAGGGTTACACCAAGAAATTACATTAGCTTTTTACCCTAATTTCAGACCACTGCGTCTTGTAAGTATCGAGTAGTTCCACTTATTTTTAGCCCTCCTGATCTCATTCAGGAAAAAAAATTGTGACCGGCACATGACTTTCTTCATTGTGCTACTTCCGTAGATATTTCTATAAGTGATGATAGGAATACGAAAATGTAATCTTATAACGTGTATTTTTCAATGATCACATCTGTAACCCTGTCCTTCCTTTTTAAATGAATTGGAGAAATTAAATTACAAAAAAATCTTAAGTTAAGTTAAATCGAGTTATGTATTTATCTTATCCCCCACTATTATGCATTGTTAATTTAGGCACGGCAGTAGTGCAAGGTTTTAAGATATCGTAAACGGTTACTTTATAAGGGGTACTATTGATGTTTCATCACTAGTATCCTGTAGTGTAGTGTACTCTGTGTATCCCTGAGCTAGGTAAGAGAAGGAATACTCATGAATGTGCCTTATCTCATAGAATTATTTTAAAAAATTGTCTTTCTAAGGCCTTAATTGCCATAATATTTATTCCCTATTATTTGAATATGTACTCGCAATGATTATCCATTACACATGTTGATGAGTTCATTTTTTTGAATCTCCGATAATATTAAAAGCAGTTTTTAATTTAATATCATAATGTGCTGTTACTAAATATTTAAATAACTTTTCCTCCTGAATGGTACGAATCCGAAATTTTCCACAAGGGATGAGGGAAATCGGAAAAAAACTCACCCTTATTGCCTCACTAGGCTGTTTCACAGCACAGCCTAATCCGTAAAGCGACAATTTTGAACACTAATGTGTAAGAATTCGCAATAAAAAGTCATTAGCCTAAGGGTAATATTCTGGGTAAGGACTTGTTATGTACTTACAAAATTTCTGTATTATTTGTTTGTTACAATTATTTGAACTGAATTTGTTTGTTACAATTATTTGAATTATATGAACTAAAATTATTAGCGAGATCCTAGCAGTACTGAACAGTAGGGGCAATACCTAGATCCTAGGAGCAATACTGCACAGTGGTCCTGTATTCCACGTCAAGTCCACGAAGCGTTCAAAAGATCCATCAATATTTCCTTTAAGTCTTTTAAAGGTCACCTTACTCAATAGAAAATGGTAAAATTCGCCGGCGGTTGCTATGACGCCCATAGGTATTCAAATAAAGATGATAACAATCACTAAAAAATCGCATATATACCTACGGCGTTTTCTCAATATTTCGAGGAACGTACGGTAGACAGTCAACCGATTAAATAATTCCAATTCTTTATCCGTATTTTGGTTTAAGTCCCACATGTTTATCTCAATTCTTTCATACGTAAATGAGCAAAGAAAATGGTTCTTCCACGGAAGTTTTCATACGCTCAATACCTTCCTTACGGGAGAAATACAAAAGGCGTAGTTCCCGGAGAGTCCATCTTTTATATTATTTTTTGGGGCCAGCGTCACTGTCGTGAGTAGGAAAACTGTCGGAAGGGTCACTTCTGGGGGTGGATCCTGCTCAAAATATGGCCAGTTCATCAAATTTCAAATAAAATGTTGAGTGTAAAATTTCGCGTGACTCAGACTAATACTTTTTGAGTTATCGTGCGCACATAAACATATCAAAGACACTCAGGCGTTTATCATTGTAATATGGTCAAAGCGTATTCAGGGGGCAATACATCTATTTCCGTTGAAATCCGGAAGTCACTTTTTTTGCACCACCAAAATACTTTCCCAAATACTACTTCATGAATGGAGAAAGTTAAAATGAGGGTGGAAATTAGCCCTGACCGGGAGCTGTGTGTGGGAGAAAAAATCAAGCATCGTGCACATTTACGTGCCACTGGACTTATTCTCAGTGTATCCGTAAATAGATTTGAAACAAGCCCTTCAATATAACCTTCATATATTTGAAAAAAAAATTTCCGCCAAGGATACCGAAAACCTCACACTAACGGCTGGAAAGAATGACGTCATGAAACTGCTTTTAAGTTGACATATTTCAAGGAGAGGCAACACTAATAGAACTCCGATAGCGAACATTTTTCCTTGAATGAAGATCAAAGGAATCTGGAAATATCCATGCCAGCCACTTTCATATCAGTAAATGTTTTCGGTTATTCGACCTAGTCAACTTTTTCCTCCGCGAACTTTCGGCCCAATATTTTGCGTATTTTTTATATTTCTCATTCCATCAAAATTCAGCGTGGTGATTGTAGGATAAGTGAAGTGCCATTATGAAATTAATTAGAAAAGCTGTTTCCATTATTCAATTGTAATATTAAACCCTATCTTTAGTGATGCGGTTTATAAACATTAGCATTTAATGGAAAAGCCAAATAATTTAAAGAGTTCGAATGACCGTTGCTATTACATTACCTTTTAATCTTGCGACATACTTACCCAGGAATTTTAGTATTTAGATTCGAGTACCTGCTTTGTCCCTCCCACGGTATTGTCCTTCGTCCTTCCTCCGGCTAAAAGGTGTCAATTTTGTAGGGAAAGTCAAGATGGATACAAAATGTACTTTTAAATGTAAAACATTTTGATATTCTACGTAATGTCCATTATGGTATTCTCTTTCACAACTTAAAACAGGAAGACCTTCCACGCTTTCCAGGTTTGTCTCTTTGTAAGCTATAAATTCTAGCAAAAGAGAATTCCTAATATTTTCCTAAATTATTCCTAAATTCATAGAAAGTATTTGGTGCTTTTTCATCCATTTTTCAACGAGAACCATCCGCTTTAGGATGATTTAGAAGCTTATTTGCCAAGTGGCATAAATATTAAATACTTAATACTTTGGCTGAAGGGATATTGTAAATTTAAGATTCTTATTATTCGTATTAGTAGTCTGCCGGTCAAGGGTGGTTTCCGATTGACTCAGGGTCTAAGCTCTGTTACACTTCAAAGCCGGGCCTAATGCGACATTAGTATCCTTAGCACCACTAGTATCCTTAGCACCACACTTTAAAAAAACCCTATTTTTAGTTCCACATACTTTCTACCCGCATTCAAATCATCCAATATGCTTAATTTTTTTCTCCCTCTACCTCTCTCTTACCAATCATTTTTCCCTCTATCACAGTCTTCGACAATCCATTACCACTACATACGCCAAGAATCCCATTTTCCTGTCTTTGAATTTATCCCAAAAAGCTTTCCTCCTCCCCTATCATGCTTAGGACTTCTTCGTTTGTTTTTCTTTCCGTCCAATTCACTTTTTCTATTCTTCTCCTCTCCCTTACCTTAAGACCTCCAATCTACGCTTATCCTCTTGATTTACGACCAAGTTTCAAACGTACTTTTCCACAATTTTGAGAAACATTTCGTTTTAAGTTTAATATAATTATGATTTCCTTCCTCTATGTATCGCCGGATACGGACTAACTTAATTATTTAACTTAGACTTCCTATTTCTTTTGATTCTCATTACCTTCGAATTTTTTCCTTCATTCTCATCCTTTACCTCTCACTCTGATTTTGTAATGCGTTCCCTTGATTGGCTAACTAAATTTTCATCATCCGAAAACCTGTTTGACATAATCAGTTCCCCACCTGCTTTCATTCATCTCAAGCTTTCGCATGTTTTTCTTACCATTCCCTCCGCGAATACGTTGAAACATTCGCGCTGGTGGATAACGCTGTCTTTCTTCTCTAACTTTGTAAGTGCTCATACTAATTCTCCATCCGATACCCTTATTTTTTCAGCCTTAGACATATACAGAGTTTTTGGACAAGTCGCCTATTCCTCGAGTCTACCTCTATCTTTTACAATACGTTCATTAATTTTTCATTAATTAAGCAATTATGAAGGAGAACTATTTGGCCTGTAAAAAGTGATCGTTTAGGTAGTTGGTCGTCTAACAGAGGTGGTCTTCAAGACAGGTTCCTCTTGTGTTTTTTGTACTGTTTTAGTTACAATTATTCTGGGAATTATTTGCTTAGAAATATTTTCCAATGACTGCATTATAAAATTACAGAAGACTTGAAACCGATATCCTTTTGACACTATTCTTAGCAGTGGACTGAATAATCTTGCCAAGTATGTGAAATGCGTGGTAACCCATAGGCTCGCAGCAACATTCAAATGTGGAATCTCACTCAAATCAATTTATCGATCAAGGGCGCAAAGATTCGTGGATTGTATAGTAATCCCAGATTGGCGAATCGAAGTCATCTGAAATTTTTTTTATGGGTTGCATCGGCATTTCAAAATTGAGCGTTCGCGGTGGAGCAGTCTGTAAAAAAGGCTAAACAAATGAACCTCAGTGCTTCGGGGTAGCGACCGAATTCCTTTGTGGTATTACGTATGTATAAATTTTGAAAAATATGAAACTTGGAAATATGTAACTCTTACATTCTACATTTACTGTGGATATTATCGTTTTCACTGTCATAGTTTCAAATATACGATTGTTTCTCGACATTTTGAAGCCCACGCTTCCCTCTGTCCAACCCGTCATAGCTCGCGTAAATGTTATCTTGGCTGTTTATTTTCCCTCACGACCTAGAAAACTACGCATGAGGGAAGGGGGCGAGGTTGCGAATTTCCCGTGCCTCGACCCTTCCTGTCTGGAAACAATCCATTCCACCTGGCACGCGTCCATCCCCGCCCCCTCAGACGACGCGAGATAAATGTCCACCTTGTCTGTGGGTGCCCAAATAGGTTTCCCACGCATTCTAGGCGCCATTAATCACTGTTTTGCGTAGTTAAACGGAGCTGCTTTAGGCTCAAGCTATAGGCATCCGTAGGTTGGGTGGATCAGCTTTACAGTGCATGATCAAATGAAAAAATTGCATTGGTACTAAATTAGCTAAATTAATGAAAAGAATCCAAGACGATACTCTGGTTCAAAAAGAATTAAATTTTATGAAGAAATTAAGGGTGCTTGTAAATAAGATATAAACCCCAAGCAAGTTTTTCTAAAATTTGATGTAATCGATAGTGCGAGAGTAACATTTTTAGCGTACCTATTCAATTAATCCACCAACATTTCGTTTAGTCAAGCCCCAAACTAGCCTTTTGGAGGAGGTATACCTGAATAGTCGTCAACCCGAATGTTGGTTTAGTTGGCTAAACGTAGAGCTCCCTAAGGTTTGTAAAAATTTGCGCCTATGGAGTAACTTCCCCTCGCTGTGCCAACTGTATCTCCCTACAAATACACGTAACCTGGAAATCTCACCGTTTTGATTTTAGATGGGGAAGAGGCAATTCCGTGATTCGAATCCCAGACCCTCCGTTCATTAGCCGAATAATATACTCACTATGCCATCTCTTTTAGATATAGGAAAGTACTGGTGTAAATTATTGGTATGACTTATTTATTTTTTAATGTATGCAAAGAATAACTGTTGATTACTATCAATGGATTGCTAAGTACATTCATTTCAAATAGCAATCTTACACCAATGCATTTATAAGAAAATCTTAATAAATGGAATCGAAATCAAACTTGATAGTACTTATTTAATTATAGGGTATTTAACATCATTGGTTTAGGCAAGCATACAAGGTGTAATAAGTGAAATTGAGTGAAATGGCTTGCATACTGGTGCCCACGAGTAAACGGTTGGCTCTTGCGCCCATCTATCCGAGTGCGGAGGCGGGATATGTCCTTGAATACCTTCCAAGGGTCGAGGGGATTATTTTCTCCATAAATCTGGCCACCAGCGAAGAATCCTATATGATAGTGTGGCACAACAGAGGGGAGCATGAGTAGGCGGGTACACGGGCGCTGTTCATCTCGCTGACGCAAGAACCCTATTTTTTCACCGGTGACCCTCGATGAGATATGAGGAGACCGTGATAAGTCGTGAAAGGTACAAGGGTGATATAGGAACTGAAATTACCTAAATATGAGAATTTGTCGCATTTTCGAAAAATATCTTAAAATAGGAGGAAAAAAATATCACGTATCGTGGAACTAATTTCAGTGTTGCTGCCGAATATACCTATTGTAAAAGCAGAAACAAATGCTCAACAAGTTCTATTTGATTGAAAAAAGATGATAATTGATGTAATTTATCTTCAACTATGTCTTGATATCTTTTCATATCTTTATCATCACTGCATGTGTTTCTCAAACAAATTAATCCTCAAACTATTTTCCGTTTATGAGTTTGTTGGTAAATATTTTGTGTACAAATACAAGATATATCTAGTATTGATAAGTTAGGAAGCATAGTCATCCATTAGACTGTAAGGCATGCCACATAAGGTAAAAAATATTTATTTTGTTCTTATTAGGATTGCAATTAATGCCTCTACAAAAGTGGACTCTAATAAGAATTTTTACCATTTTTATGTTTTTGATAGCATTGCCGCTGTTTTATTAGTTGCATGTCGGGCTCATTTTCAATTTTAAATTCTTGATAATTGGATTACTATAATAACATATTGTGCTGTGTTACTTCGTTATCGATGACGGTCAAAAGTGATAAATAAAATATACAACGATAGTGAGCTGAGAAGAACTGCAAGTAAATTGCCAGCTTTCTGAAGAAAATGGATTATTGATATTTATGCTTCAAGTATTTGAAACAATCACATCCGAATACAAACGCATAGTTTTGACTTCGTTTTGAGCTGAAACAAGAGTGCGTGAAAAGGGGCAGTGTTAAAAAAGGGTCGAAATGGTGAGATTTTTCCAATGCGTGTAGAATATCATAGACGTTTTGCTCGTTAAATTAATTTCAGTTAAAGCCTTCCTTTTCCATTCCCTTGCCTCACTGAAAATCCTTTTGTTTCTTCCTCTAATTCACGTCATAATATTCTATTTTTCCAACAGTCACTTAATTTTATTATTTAGCAAACCCATGTTGTTCAAGAAAATGTGGCTACTTAAATTATAGTTACGTGAGAATCATGTTAGAAAAAAATATTAAGGCGTAAGAGAAGTGCTAAAATTAAATCAATTAACTCTCTAACTTGGCCATTGTAGCAAAGCGATGTGTTTGTAAGTATACGAATAGAATATTAAGTTTTGTATGATAAAAAGCTTGAGTTTATAAATTAAGCATAGGCATGAGGCGCGTTACAA
>LYUA01000384.1:563752-587214 GCA_002093875.1 Calopteryx splendens
GGACCCCCCCCCCCCCCGCCGCCCCTGCCTCCCCTTCTCCCCCTTCCGAAGATCCTCACCTCCGTATTCTTGACGAAAAGCCGTTGCGACACTACTTCTCCTCATAATACACTGACGAGGACTGTGGAGGAGACGGTCCTTTTGGATGCCCTTCCTCTCTCTCGCTCGCCTCTTCCTCTTCCCGTTTTCCCTGCCCTTCGACCCTTCTGCCCTCAAGAGGGACGGATGGGCACGCGGAGGTGTCGCCTCTCGTCCCCACCCTCTCGTTAAGGGCACAGGCGCCGGCCATGTGGGATTGCGTCGGGGGGAAAATGGCGTCCGCGACGATGAAAGTGTGTTCAGGAGATATCGCGAGAAGGGAACGGTTTGTGTAGGGAACTGAGACAATTTCAAATTTCCTGGATGTTTCTATTAATTTCAAACTTGAAATTCGATAGCGCATTGGTAAAGGCATTTTAAACAGTTCAAATTCTTTTAGTCTAATAGATTATAATGCATGCAAAATAAAGTAATAACTTTAGAAGAATTTTTATTCAATAAAAAAATTTACAAGAATTTTTACGTGTCTAAACATGTTTTCCATTCGGAGTACGAGAATATTATTACGTGAGAATTTTATGGCATTTTTAAGGAGCATAAATTAAAAAACGTTAAATATGCGCAGTACTGGTTAATGAACCACTAAAATCTAGATAAGCGTTATATATTTGTACAATCGAATTCATTAAACTTGAGTAATATTTCTTGTAATTTGTAGTGTTATACAGTGATTTTTGTTAAAGAGTCTGATTTTTTTAAAACCCGTTTATATTATCACAAAGTCCAAGAAAAAATGAGATCACAGTTCGGGTTCAATCCAAGGTTCGCTATGTTGAGCGGTGTGGTGCAGATGTTTGGTAACGCATCAGTTCAATGTTCAAAGCACTCCTAACCTCTCTGAGACCTTGTTTTATCTAGTGGTGTCATATTCCGCAAACGAATTATGAAAATTCAACTATCTAATTCCGATAGCATACATTTCTTGAGTAACTATATTCTTCTCTAGAGATTGTTTAATTACAGGAAAAAAAAGAAGTACCCAAAATTCCCATTTTTCTGGATGAGAGTACAAGAATTTAACATTCTCAAATCAAAACTTTATCTTAATTACTTAATGATAAGTACTTTCGCGGCATTATTCCTGACTGGCTTAAATTAAGTATTAAATTTCATCAGACGCAGGAGAACACGCCAGCTATTTAGTGGCGTTAAGCACTGGCGTTCTTTCCACAAAGGTCTTCTAAATAAACGACCACCTGCTAACCGAGCCATCCCTTACTCTCCCTTATTAATTTGTTTGATCCCATGTGTTTAAAATGACTACTGCATGCGTACTTATAAGCCTCCGGATGCACCACCCATGTGGCCTACCAGACTAGTACTAGCCAACGATTGTTTATGACGCCAGCATACAGTCGCGCTTTATTTAGAGAGGGCGCTATCCACACGTGAGCTGTTCCATCTAATTGCATGATCGTCGTACATCCCTGGAAATTTTTCCTTTTTGGTGAATTTAGTAATTTCTGCCAGGATGAATGTTCGCATAGATTGTCAAGGTTTTAACGGGGAATTTCCACGCTGTTAACTCAATTCTTTACGGGGAATCGTAAATCAGCTATCGACCTCACGGCAGAAGGAGAGGAGAGTTTCTCTCTCGGCGCGGGGGAATAAGAGGAAAGGGGTGAGATGACGTCGGGAGCGGGGGAGGATGGAGTAGGGAAACGGGATTGGGGAAATGCTGGGCAATATCCTTTCGGTGAAATAAGCCTTCAGCGAAATAATGCTTAGCATGCTTTAGAATGGGAAATTATTTGTGCGAATTGTCGCCCCGACCATTTGTTTTTCTACGCCTTCGCCGGTGACTACTTTCACTTTTTCATTTCATTCCATCGTGTTCAACATTCGGGAGGATCGTATCGCCTCTCGTACCCTGATGCAACTGGATCTGAGGCTGCATGCTAGAGCATGAATCCGAAATTCGGGCCGCGTCTCCGTGTCCCCGAGTCCGTTCTCGGATTACCCTTTTGGGCAGCTCTGGCGTCAGAACCTCGGCTGAAATCTCGGAGAGAAAATCGAATATTTCGGAATTTTGTTTTCCTTAGTTGTTTTTTTTCGTTGCCAATCACGGCGTTGATCACGATGAAACAAAGGAAGACTCCAATCATATACGTATTATGTCGCGTTGAAGTGCATATTTATAATTAAATTTTAACGTAAATGCTTTAATGATATTTTCACCAAATTTATACCAAATGTGGTGGATAAACTAATTATGATTTTCCCACGGTGGGAGAAAACTAATGAGCGGGATCAATTTTCGCGAGCGCTCGAGGAAACGAGCTTGGGACGAAGTTGGGGACACCGGGGCGCGCGGTCTGGATAGAATTCTCTTTCAAAAAACTAAGAGTATCGCTGTGTGCATAGTCAATAACCGTTAGATATTTGTGTCTTCGTGCCTCTTCTCACAAACTTCGCCGTCTTCTTGACTGTGATATGTATCTCGAAGGTCAACAGAAGAGGTTACTCATTGTTTCCAAACGCACGTCCGTGTAAAGCCTGTGTGTATGGTGGGTGGTGCGTAGCCGAGGAAGGCGCACAGTTGCTCGTCTAGGCGCTTCCGGATTCTATTCCGCGGTAGTCTCCGATATATGTTAATTGCAATGCTCTCCCCCTGCATAGACACTTTAATTTAGCTCTCGTAAGGCTTCGATCGATTGACTGCCGTTAAGATATCTTATAGTAAAGAAAATGTCATGATTGACTTTTCGTAACAACCTTTAAGGATAGAGTAATACTTCTCGTTAGCCAGAAAGAATTTCTATTGGTCTATATTCGGTCCAGATTGTACGTTGTCGGTCTACATAGTTATGTGTTTCTTGAACAAAAATATAATTTTGGATGATGCTTTCCCGTTACCCATTTCTTGGCAAAATACTTAATTCTGTACGCAAGCGAAATAAAGCATCTAATATCATTAAATGTCGTTCTTACCGAGTGACTTGCTCGTTAGAGCCCGAATCCTCAAGAAAGTATGAGATATCTGGAATAATGTGGAATATCCTAAGCTCCAGAGCTTGAATTTTATGGAAGTGAGTGATGTACCAGTAAGCTCCCAAGCAATAATGATTACGTTAGTCGATATCACTCGGACATGAAACGAATAAAAATACATTCAGACGAAGCAAATAGCGAAAAATACGTTGGCAGTCGTCAACAATTATTTTCTGTTTGCATTACTCGGTATATAATGCAGATACAGCGACTCCTACTACCATTAAACTTTCGCATTTGGAGTGGACTATTTCGACGCATGTCAGGATGTATTTCGTTGCTGGTAATTTCCTTCCGTGAATATCCCATTCTTTGATAATATTTGTTGGAAGTGTGTTTCTTAGGTTCTTCATCGGCTGAGAGGACTCCACGCGAGGGAAACCATAGTTCAATCACATGTAAAACATCACACACAACAAAAGTGGGAATCACACCCTCGGCCGGTCTGTTGCCGAGCAATGAATGTCGGCGTTTCTACAAAAAATAAAAATTGTGTCCCGCGTTTAAAACACAATCAGATGTCAACTTGTTATTGTCAATTCCATTCTCTTCGTTGAAATTAAGGAAGCCTGCACCTTTTGTAAGAAATTTTAGCTTGAAATAAGATTTTTTCTCGTTTACCTTTTAAAGTTTTATCCATTTGTTGTGTCTCATTTTTTAAAACTGATTTCAAACAGAAATTCTCTTAAAATTCTAATATGACGAGCTTTGCGAGGATTAATTATGCTAAACGTCCATTTGCTTTTTCTATATTTTATAGAATGCAATCATAATATTTTTCATTTGATGTGGATGTAATACTACTATATCGAATATTGAAACCTGATTTTATCAGTCAGATAGTAATTGCTTACTCCATTAAGCGTGTGTAAATTTGGATTCTACTCTGTTATTTTTTAACTTTCCTTCTAAAACCTCCCTCCCGTAACTGTTGGAAATTGGTTTCTTATATGAAGTTTTTTCATTAAAAGCAAAGCAACTGTGATGACTCAATAAGATCGTTGGATTTGTAGTCACTGAAGGCCTTTTATAATTGATTTCCTTTGCCACTTAACTTATTTGCTTACCTGCTACGCTAAATAATAAACCCGAGTAAATCAGAAAGTATAGTTGGGAATAGCTTTTACTAGCTTCCACCCTTATTTTGGCTTTTAAAGTTAGCGAAATAATAGAAAATTTTATTCATACCTACTTCATCTGCAATTACGATTCCAATAAATCATTTTTACTGCCTTCAGTGCGATAATGATGTTTTATCCAAGTGATAAATATCATCAAAATCGAGATTAAACTTTTTCTTTCTGATTTCCCAGTATTTTCAATATTTTAAGCACGTCTATCAATGAACGGTGTCTATCTATCAAGGCAAGCATTTCTCTCCGTAATGTTAAAAAGTTTATTATTTTTACTCAGTGTTGATATTTTAAGAAGACATATTTCCGAGAATTAAATGTCTGTATTAGGATTATGATTTAGAATTTGATTGTTTCGAAAATAGAGATACTTAGATGAAAGAAAATAGACTCGTACGATATGTAGCTAGTCACTCATCTGTACATCGCGGCATTTCCCCGAAAATCGTTATTTTGCGTTTTCTTTTCGAGTCCTTTGTCCCTCTGATAAAACCATCTCCATGGCCATATCGAGGGACACTTATTCTCATATCGGTAAAAGCTTGTAAAATTTGTAAGTCAGAAAAAGTCATGCCTTGAGGTTGTGTAATCAATTTCCTTATATGCGAGAGTGCTATATCGTGGAGTGATATTTTAATTGAGCATTTACTTATTCAGGTGATATTTTTTTTAATCCTGTTCATTTTTTCTGTTTTGGTCAATTTTGCATTCCAAAATTTAAAGACAAATTTTGTGTAGTACATTGTTTACCTGTTTCGAATTAATATTTTTAATCTCAGCTCAAACTTTAAGTCTCGACTATCTTAGGACATTGCAAATTGATATCATAAACTGATGTTTCCGATCTGATAAAATTATACTTAAGTAGTTGAATGAAAATTGATTGAACTGAGTGAATTGATCTTTTGGTTTAACCGCCACCTTTAGGAAGAGGTATCAGTATCATACCCCGAGGTATCGTTGTGTTACATGGTGCTATGCTAACCATTACTTGCAATACTGCATCTACTACACGTATCTGCTGCAAACTATTGATATTTTTCTCATTTCATTCTTAAGGTTGCTCTTTTTCGAGGTGTCTATATTATCATTGGTAAACATTTGACACTAACAGTAGCCGTTCCCGCTATGGTATTGACTAACGACCGAGACACTCGTGTCCTCGCACGTCTGCCTATGGAAGCGAGCCAGAAGGGTTAATATCCACCGCGATAAGATTTCCAACAAAAATAGAAAGGTATTACATGAAGCCCTTGCTAAAATTACCTGATTATTTTGGACGTAACATTAATTCCCTCAGCTCCCTTGGGGTAATGCAAGCCAAAATAAACTCTTCTGGCCAAACTACTTACCAAACCTGTGGACTTAATCCACTGGCTTAAGAGGAAATGGGAAGAAACATCCACAACAAATGAAGTTTTGAAATAAATATTTTTTGTACCATCACTTAAAGGATAAGAAAAATGTAAAATCGATCTTAAATTCTCATATTGCATGGAGCACAAGACATGAAGAGTATGGAAAATCGTATCCAGAACTCATAGACCAAATATTAATTCTGTAAATGTGGAATTATCAGTAAAAATTAATGCTCGAAATGGGAGTGTTAATGTGTCGTGCGCTTTAGAATTTTTAAGTCTTGCATCTTAAACTATTCTCTTTCTAATACCGATGGGGTGTTTTGCTTTATTTAATTTATAGAGCGAATATTAGTTTATTTTAACAATTTTATGGAAATTAACTCTTATTAACTCTTTGAATAGTGACTGTGACAGGCTTTGAATAGGCTCAATTGAATAGTGACTGAGTCACTAGCCATTCGGTGTTATTCATGACTCTCCAATATTTAGTTGCTAAATTACATCTTGATCAGCTCATTTCTCCCCGAAAACTACGGTTCTGAGTCATGAGAGAAATTTCATTATTAATTGATGAGTGATCGTATGGCTGTATACACCAAATCGTTCTGCCGTAAATTTGTCATTTTGGGAGCTTATTTTTAAAGATTACCCGTTGGAATGAATGAAATTGTTTTATCTTAGAATTTTTATATTCATTATTTATCTTATATCCAATTGTAACAAAGGTAAATGTTGTACTTAATTTCTCAGGTAGCAGTATGTCCTTGATTTTCTTGGATACCAATGTCCTCCCTATGCTAGGAGATCAATTATTTATGGGGAGAGGGTTTTAAAAGTTTGCAAATCAAAATTTTACATTGTTCAGAACTCAAAAACTTCAATTTTTATAGTTGCAGCTGAAACGTTATCTTAAACTTTTACTGCAATTTGAATCTGATTAATGAATTAATCGAAAATGAAAACGCCGATCTTTTCTCATTAAGCGCAATACTGCACAGAATTGAGCGCTTTCGCGAAGGCATCTCCGATAGGCAACAGGAGCCATCCCCGCGCATATATCCCACCCTCTCGCTCAAATGCCGAGCCCACCTTGAGAAATTTGAGAGAGCTGGAACCGACACGGATAACGAGACATCCCTCTCTTCTCCCGCGGGAGTCTCGCTAAGTCTCTCAGAAATTCTACACGGGGCCGATTCCGCCCTGCGTCACGCAGGACCAACCCTCTCTCAGATGTGCAAACGTCTATAAAATGGTTCCGATCCGGGTTATTATCATTTAATCGCCCTCGGAGAGTGACAGGGATGGGATGCGGAGAGGGAGAAATGGATGATGAGCGGGGGGGAGGGAGAGTCGAGGGAGAGTCGAGGGAAGTAGGGGAGAGTAGAGCCGTGGGCTGAGGACGCATACCTTCGTAAATAGATGGCCCCCGCTCCCCTGAGCGCCCCACTCACCGAAAAATCTCAGGAACTGGACGGGGCCCAAACGCGGGAGGAGGACTCTTACGCCTGCTCATGAGAGAACGATTTTTCTTTCCCCGAGAGTGGAGAGGAGGGGGGTCTTCAGAACAGTCCTCTTGCCCTCTCTCTTCACCCATGGGGGTGCAGACGTTTAAAACGGGGGCATTGTAGGACCTTGACGCCTTCAACTTTCAGTCGGTGCACGGTAGAATACGTAATGGGAAGTTCAAAATGAGGTAGATTTGTTTATTTTGAGTGGAGAGATTGAGAACTCCGAGTTCTCTCCTAGGCCACTTAACTTCCAGATAAGTGCCCTTGAAACGTGAAACCCTATGAATAATCACGTTGAAAGCATCAAAAAATTTAGTAGTTTATGACTGCGGAAGCGCCAGGTGTATGAATGTCAGAAAGCAGAGAATATTAAACTTTACACTTGCATAAAATATATTTTTCATCGAACATATTATGCGAAAATGTGGGTGTCGGTCCTATTTCTCTTTTCAACCAATATTTTCAGGCAAAAATCAGGTAAATTATTTTTAATGTAATATCCCAATGGTGGAAGTTGCTGAGGAGTCTCCTGCATCAAAAATAATATGGAAAATTTTGCCTTAGGATACTCCTTAGAGGTTCCCAGAGCTAGTATACGGCTATTAATACTGGCACATGTGAAATAAGACGTGTCTGTAATTTCAAATTCTATAGGTATGAATAAATAAATTCGTCCGAAGGTTTAAAAATAATTACGGTCTCGACAGTGAAACAGTGGAGCAAATTATTTGAAAATTGAAAATTAATCATCTCAATTTAAATGCATATTTAAATTGAGGTGATAGAAATGCCACTATAACTTCTCGGAATGGAATAATTTATAAATTTTAAAGATTTTTTGACCTCTATTACTAGAACTGAACTCACTTTTGTTGGGGTAGAGCCAGGTAGACTGGAAGGTAGAACTAGGTGTGGTGACGGACTAGTTTATTAGGCTTATTCAATTTTAAATTTCCTACACAAACCTCTTGCACTAGGTGTTAGTTTTTGAATTCCCGGAATGAATTTTTCATTTAGTTCTTAGATGCTCAATTTGACATCGTGTGATTAACTTTTTTCAAGCCCAGGTCAGTGTCGAACAGTATAAAATCAGAAGACCCTCAGGTCACTTAGATTATATTGGTATATTGCTTCACACTAGATCTGTCCCCACTTCTTATGCAAGTATGCAATAATATCGGCCGTATAACGTGATTAGAGAGAACGTTGACACATTGGTGTAACTTGTTGATCCGACTACTCACGGTCTTTTACAGTTCCAGAAATCGAGTTTAGGTGTTGACACAATTTGCTTCTTCCGGAATGAAGTAGTTTCCAGCGTGTCTGGCTATTTTTGGCTATGGGTTAGGTATTCATTATAATCCCGGTCGCACGTACGTAGACTTAACCTGAAATGGTTCCAGAAACGGTGACATTTCTTATTTTCCATACAGACTATGCTGTATGCCTCTCAGAATTAAGCTACAAATGACGTTAGAATATGCACATATCCTGTACATTAAACTAAAGATGACTCAGATCCTGTTGCTTTTGGTCATGGTTAATTTCTATCGACCGATACACTTATAACTGAGCAGTGCATGCAGCAAAAATCACACTGCCTCAGTTGACAAAGTCTTAATATCAAATTTATAAATGCTGTGTATTTATTTTCTTTCGTTAGTGAAAATTGTACGGAACAAATCATTTCACATGAAAGAAAATTAATATAGTAGATTTGAGTGAAATTTGAATGAGGTAGGCGAATGAAACTTTGTATTACTCCTTTTCTGTCAGTATATAAAGAAAAGGTAAAATCATATATGTACATATGACATGAGGAAAAAATTTCAAATATTTGGGGAAAAAGCATTTACACCGATTATTTCTCCCACATCACTATCGTCATTTAATTTTATATGGAGCACATATTTAAAAAATACGGTCACATACCCTGTATACTGTAAAATTTAATGCGAAATTATGCGAGATACATAGGGTTTTATTAGGCATTCGGGAAATTTCCAGCCTCGATGCATATAAGAATACATAGCTCATCGCAGGGTTGCCCATATTTTCTGAAGGTTAGAAGGATAGATAGCATTTTTTGCATAAAATATCCTGATTTCCATGTTACGGAGTATATAAACACTGAATTTTACCTTCATCATTACCACTTATTACTTAGTTTGGTTTTCAAAGATAAGAAAAACTGGCTAATCAAATTCAGTCTTGCTGCTCACCCTTTAATTTAATGATTCCCCTTCAGTAAGGGATTAATTCTCAGGTAATGTAAAAACATCCGTGCAATACATCCATGTGTCTTGCATAAAAGTGGCGTGGCCATTGATTTGGACCCGAAAAAGAATAATAGGTAGTGATGATAAGCTATAAACTACAAGTAGTACGTCTTTTCGTACCTTACTTACGGTTTCTAAATTAGTTTTAATTTGAGGAATTAATTTTCTTCGCGGTACCCCCAAGGATGACTTACGTACTCCTCTAAAGATGATCCGAGGCAGTTCTTAAACTAAACGAGAGCCAAGAAAATGCAGCGCACTATACGGAAACGGTGTCTGTGGGACTCGTTTTTCTTTGCCTACACCACTCCCATAAGTTATACCTACGAGGTGGGCGATTACTAATGACAAACTTGACTGCTAAATGGACGATCAATACAGTAGAAGATACTTGAATGTTGAGGCACCTTTTGATGGAGGATTTAGATTTTCATGCGGCAGGTGTAGAGAGCCGGTCGTAATTTGAGAATCTCATTCGAATGAAATGGAAGACTTGAGGGCAAACAATTATAACCCATAAAACGTGATAGCTGAAAGGAGAAATCAATTTTTAATAGCGCCTTGCATCGGAATGTGTAAAGGGCTCATAGATTGGCACGTAGTTTTATTTGATTTATATAATGTGCATTTTTAGAAAAAAGTTTTTCCACAATTTTAGAAAAGTTTGTTCCATCAATACGATAGATCACTGGAAGAGTATTTCCATTAGTTTTACCCCAGCTCTTCAATTGTGTGGTTCAGTTTTATAGGTGCCTTGCTAAAATCCTGGAAAATATCATTTAACCACTTAAATTGACTGCCAAATGTGGTTTCTGCGTTTCTCATTCAATCGCCGCGTGTTTCATGAACACACAATTTTATGCTTTACGTTGGCATAAAAAAATGCATTGGATGACACATGGCGTGAATTCGTTCAAGGATTGTTTGTTGGCTAACTAAGGCCCAAGTCACTCAATTGAAGGAGAGCGTACCACTAATTTTTGTCGCCACTCCTCTATTGGACAACATTTTTAATTTTGAGCAATTACTAACTTCCTCTTTTTATCGTTGCATGGATTTTAATGCACAGGCTCTTACCTGAGTCCAAGAGAGGGACAGCATTATTGTTTTACACAAAACAATTCCTTTAGATCCCTAATCTCCCGTTCCTGCACTCGGTCCTTCGAATGGCCCCGCCGACTGCGGGCAGCCCGAAGATAATTCGAAGAGGGTCGCGTTAGTCTTCCGCCGCCAGCTAATGCCATCCTCATCTCTTCCATCTGTTCAGGACTCATCATATTAAGGCGACCGGTCTCTTCTCCATTTTGGAGATGATCTCTTGGCCGAAAGCCATCTAGTCTGTGAATAGAGCGAGCAGACGACAGTTGGAGGTACTCGCCAGATCTCCACTGACTGTGCCACCGATCGATACCTAATTATTAAGCGTTAAGAAGAGGTTTGTTTCAGAATGTATTTGATTATGAGTAACAGTCATTGTATTGTGTCCTCACGCGACCTTCCATTTCTTAGTGTTACTTTACACCCTTCTTTCTTTGATACTTGGATGAGTTGCAAAGCAATTAAGCATTTCATTATTTTTTCATTCATTCATGCCAAGTCCAGTGTTTAGGTGATGCCTCATGTGGGACGTTTTAATCTTCCTAAGCAAAGAAATTATAGCATTAAAATAGAACTCTCCTACCGTGAGTTGACGTTGTAAATTCAAATTTAGAGAATTTCAATGACCAATAATTCTTATTTAGACGTACTGTGAACTTGACAAATTAATGGTTCTAATTAAATCCAAGTTTGTTTTTACAGTGAAGTTTCAGTACCCAATGATTACCTGGGAATTATAATCTCCGATGAAAGCGACGCTATACTGATATCACTATCTTAAACTGAATACCAGTTCTTGTGATTCACTTCTTAGAAAATTAAAATATTTAAAATTTTCCCTAGCATAAATTTTTTAAGGTCCATGTTAGCAAAACCATGGAAACAGGGCCTATTCGGATTTGAATTTTCATTTCCAGAAGCTCCCAGCAGTTTTGAATTCGTGTTAGTGTGTCATTTGAAATGACGTCCTTTTGCTTAAAAAATTATTGAGGGAGAATCTGAAGCATATTTTGTTCTTGGCTGTATATTTCTACATTCAATATTATGAGTGTCGTGTTAGCCTAGTGTGTAGCGAGTTCGGATACTGAAGTGAGGATCCCGTCAGTAGCCGATGGACATCCCTGTCTAAATAAACCCACGCTCTGATTTTCTGGCTACCAGAACTTTTTGTGAAACCACAGGCGGCTCGAGACAAGGAGCTGGCCCCATTCATTATCGTGTTGATTAGTGCAAAGCTTTCACAATGCACGAGGTGAGCTCCGCAGAGCAAACCTTCGAGTTGATTATTGTGTGCAATTAATATTTTTTTCGTGGACAGGTCAATTTTTAAATGTTACATTTTCGTCGATGCGTGACGCGTGTTCGGACTCGTAATTTCCCGCTTGTGTAGACACCTATTTTTATTTTGGGTGACTCGATAACTTTTAACGCTTTGTCGCGAGCATTCGAGAACCCGCCGGCGGCCGCGGGGTGGACTTCGGCACGATTTTTTGTGGCCCTCGCGCTGTCCCGCCGGGTCCGCGCCGGTCTGCCGCCGAATATTCGGGACGGATATCCGAAGCCCCCATACGGCACCAAACTACGGCATGACGGGGCGCGTGGGAAGATTTGTGGATGGAAGGTGTGCGTGCCGGGCCGCGGGGAGGCGGCGCTCGAGGGAGCAGTGCGGCGGAGGCTGACTAAAGCTCCGGATTTAGACAGAGAAGGAGAAAGAGGTTATGCGGAAAAGGACGGGGGCTGGGGCGGGAGGGCGCGGCGGAGTGAGTCAGCGGGAGGATTATTATCCCACCGCACCGTCGCGAGCGAGCGGGGAGGGATGGATCCCTCCTCCGCGCTCCGCCCCGTCCGGTCGCACCCCACGCGAGCGGCACCCGATTGGTCGGCTGGGGGGGAGAATGCGTGGGCTCTAGGGGCGGCGTGGGAAGTTAAATCGCCGCAAATGATTTTCCGGGTGTGGCGAGGGAAGTCATAAGAATCTTAGGTCGAAAATACTTCCCGCCAGCATGTAGCAATTCACCAAGTCTTTTAATTTTAGCGAAGGTTGGGCAGAGCTCTTGGGCGTATGAAGTTGAGTGGAGACACCTGTGTAGACTATGCGCCTCCTTCAAACTTTAACCTTAGGCGTACTTTATTTCCGCTTTTAAAAGATTTAAAACTTTGTTTTGACGCTTATTTTCATTGCTTAAATTCGCCCGGTGAAGTCAGAAACAAAGCGCAGTAATTAATGTGTAGAAGGCAAATATGAATTCTCCGACCACAACAGCACGTGCATAAATTATATAGTTGCCCATTTTTATCCGCAAAGAAATACTGTATCCCAAAAATGGAGCGCCTCAAGCAGGCGTAGCAGGCGATTCATAAAAAGCTCATGATAGAAAGAAAATATGTCTACATGCATTTATCGAAATAGGACAAGTTCCATCGCACAGCAGTTCAATATTCCCTTTTTGATAAATATTACGTAAAATTTAATCTATTGTATATCGTCACTAATAAAAATATTTTATATGAGTTATCTAATATTTAGTCTTGAATAGTGATTATTCCCTGGAAAGGAGGAAGTCTATTTATTATTTTCCTAAAATTTATTATGATAACGGAAAACATTTTACCTGGAACCTTTTTCATATTTTTCTATAGTGTTTCCCTGAGTTAAACTTTGCTGTTTATTTTTATTATGAACAATAACCTTGTAGCATATTTTGACGAAAAGACTCTATATCTTACTTAATTGAACATAAAGACGATAGGTATTACTTGCTCAAAATTAAGTGCAAAACCCATTCAGTCTGCCGAAAAGAATCACATGCCGCGTCACGATATGATTAAACCCCTTAGGCGCTGTCCCAATATTATTTCTCACCAAGATGGAGAGAATATATCATTAGCACACGAGGAAGTATGAGCCACAGAAAGTGACGTTAGTAAAGTGATGTTATTTTAAATTTGTAATAATACCAACATGCACATGATACCAATAAAACGTGGCAATTTCTGAATACACCACGTGGAAGGTTGATCCTGTTGACTCTTTGGCACTCTAGTCAGTAAACTTTCTGGAAATTTTATGTCAATGTAAAGGAAAGAAGAGTGATGTAATATTTGAGGGAGAATATATGCAAAGTCGCTTTTTACCATCAAACGGTGAAGATTGAATGATGGAATTTCAAAAGTACTTGAAATTAATGTCAAAGGCAGCCACTTTGTTATTCCTATCACAAATTTAATAAAAATTGGCAACTCTTCTCAAGCTCAAAATATTAGGCTTGTCCAATTCTTCTCTTTTAGAATGGTTATTAAACCTTCCTGTGTCTGCAGTCTCATCTCCTCAATATTCCGGTATCGATCATAATTATAAATATGAAGTGTATTGCAGGATAAATACGGATCGCTAACGGAAACTGTTTGCTACATTATAATCGTATAAATTGGATGGCATTTTATTTTAGTGACAAGCACTCATGTGGCATTTTAAAATGAATAGGGCAGTAGGCGTCAACGAGACAGTGATTCGTCGATTATGACTAATGTCCTCATTTATTTTATAATTTAGATTTGGACCCTCCGTTAATAAACTTCAATGCTTCGCAGCACCACTTTTGTAATTCTGAGTCCAGTAAGGTTGAAGTGAATCTGTGGGGTAAAGTTAACGAAAGTGGACTGTATACAAAACTTGGATCACACCCACATTTATTCGTCCGAACTTATTGCAAAATGAAACTTATTCACATGTAGAAATCAACAAAATACACTCTTAAATACACTCCTAATCTAACTCTATATGGGAAATGAATCAAGAAGCGGCATGCAGGAGGCGGCAGCAAACAGGTGCAGAAGGCACCAAGGCGGGAGAAGACACCAAGAAGCAGGCATTAGCAAGCAGGGATATGGGTCACAGGAGTAGAGAGTGGAGAGGAGGAACATTCAGAGCAGCAGACAATAGGGAGTTGCATGTAGGCAAAACGGCAAGCAGGAAACGTACGGTGCAGCGGGAAAGAGGAGAAAAAGAACCAATTAGAGCGAGTATGCAGAGTGTTGCTCATCCAGAAGCGTCCGTGCGGCCGTCTCATGGCCTCCTGGTTGCCTTCTCTTTTCCACTCGTCTCGCCGTGAGATACAGATCACCAACGCCCCCACCGGCATAACCCAGACACTACGTAGCAGACGACAAACAATTGAGTATCAGAAAAGAAGACAAAAAAGGGAGACGGAAGGCACCGAAAGTTTAACTCGGCAAAGGAGCGGAATGCTGCCCTTTTGGACTTCACTAATCCTCACTCCCGTGTTGTAATTCCAAATCTCTGTCATAAATCCGGTGTATGGGACAGGTGTGGTCCGTTTTCTGCCACCGCCAGATAAAAATAAACCATGAGAAGTTCCGCCAATGTAGAGAATTTCCCCCATGGATCACGAGCATCTAGCGGCACTCCCTCGAAAAGGACGCTCTGGAAAAATCCCCATGAGTCGTGCTTCTGCCATCATCGGCGTGAATGTGAAGCTCGGGAGTGATTTTTGGTGGGTCTCACCGTACGTATGTTTAACGCGCGGGTTTTTAAAGAATGTTTTAAGGCGAAAGATTTTCAGGTTCCCAATTTTGCGCATACCGTTTGCGATAAAATTGAATATAGATTCCCAAGGAGTTGTTATGGGAGGTAACATGAACCTGTAGAGCGTGCCGATTACGTACTTCACATATCAACGTATCCGTATGAAGTTCTCTCCATCCGACAGTTTGAAATGTTTTATTTACATTGTTTTTTTAATTTTCACGATGAAAATTAAATTTGTAATTTTCCGTTATTTTACTCCTGAAAAACCTTCATCATCATTGCGGATATAAAAAATTTCCACAGGATCACTTATGATTCTGTTAATTTTATTCATTTTTTTTCACTAGGTGCCATTCTCATTTAGGGAGAATAATGTTCTTACGAGTACTCTTCGCCATTAGGCTGTCAAATCTGAAAGCTCTAAGCTTCTTTCTTTAAGCACTTGAAATGTGTAACTGATAGTCGCTTTAAATTTGCAGCAATGTAAAGTACAAATTTAATTGTCTTTATTTTCACTTATATTTGCATTTTCCACAGTCCTACGAGCTCCAAGTGAAAGAAAAAGTTAGCTTTCCCAGTTAGTAGGAATTGTTATATTCTCTTGTTTAGTGCAACACTATGTTGTAGGCTACATGTGCTTCTACCGCTTTAGGTAATTATTTGGGAAAAGAGTTTGATACCTCGTCGAGGCTCGCCGAGAAAATGCGTCCATTCAGTGGTGTGTGGAGTCGATTTGCTGTTTCTTCGTCCAAAAATAAACCTAACACGCGTTCCGTTGCGCTTCCGTTTCGGCGAACAGAAGGCCGCCGAGGGATGGGGTCTTCCTCTGAGGCAGACTCGATGCGTCGGAACTAGAACGGTTTTTTGTTTGTGAAAGGAAGGCACAGAAACAACACGAAGGCGTTTTCTTCCACACAAAGTGCGGAAAAGCTATCGGCTCACTGCCAGAACCTGCGCAGTAGTCGGGAGGAAGGAAGTGGTGTGTTTGAAACATGACGGGAAATTAAAGAGTGAAGTATTCATTTGCATGCGGGAGGGAAAGGGAATGCAGTAACATCCGTTTGACACTAAACTTTTATTGACGGACTGCAAGTTGTGAGAACCTATTGCACAAACGCTAGTGTATCTGGACTGATATTATGATATGAGACCATTTAAGAAATAGTTGTGTTTCCCTCGTCTGTTATAAAAAATGGATCGAGCTATCAGGTAATTGGCATAATTAGGCATTAACATTTAGAAAAATACTGTTATCCAAATGATCATTGGCTTTGTCTCGAAAATAAAGTTACTATGCTGTATTAAGGGATGCTACCATAAAGAGATTGGTATAGGTGTACTTGAAAGTGTATATATGCAAAATGGTTGGGATAAATATTTTATGAAAGAGAACCAATTTCCAAAACTCATCGACCAGAGTCAGTGTTAATTATAAAACTACCAAAATGGAAATTGGTAAAGAAATTGTAGACTTCCATGAAAATTTGATACCGCTTAAGGAAATCATCACCTCATGATTTCAAGACCAGAGGTATGAGACAACACACCTTTTTACACAATTTAGATACTACGTTCTAGAGTGTTAAACAGAGTATGACAGCAATATTGACTGAGTGCATATGAAAAAACTAATGACTTTATTAAACATTAAAGGGAATTATTTAAATATAAGTTTGTCTCGCAACTATTCGGCTGTAATAAAAAATAAATAAATATACATTTGGTTTTAGTCAAAAAAATAGACGATATCAAGGAGTATACCTAAACTGTTGAAATAAAATTCTTCCCATTCCTCATGTTTACACTTTCCATTTTCATAAAAATAGTTTGGTTTATAATGCCCCAAACTGTAAAAAACTATGATGACAGCGACATAACAGACACATTAACATCTTGCCGAAGTAAGTAAATTGAATGGCAGGCGTATTTTGCATGCAATGCAACACTATTAATTTTTCTATTTGTCTAGTGGGTGGTGCATTCAACTCCCATTCCTGTTGCAACACCTTCTACACTTGAATAAGCACTCATTTGTGCACTATCATGCTGAAACGTCATTCTTAATAATTGAGCAATTGAAAATATAAAAGGAATTATGTCTCTTGTTCGGTAGTATGTATTTTTTAAGCCATAATATGATGCAATTAAGTTTTGAATAAATTCCCTTGTATATTCCCTTTACTAGGGAAGGGCAAAAATCCTGAAAATAATGTCCTTGATTTGGTTTAATATTATACTCTCCGAAGGCGTTGTAACTTACTCTTTGAGAATGATAAATTAAATAAATATTGTTATTTTTGATAATTAAAAATTAGTCATTTGTCGTTTTTAATTATTTCATCTTGTGATTTATTTTTGTCTTTCTTCTGGCCTGCAGATAGAGCGTGAGAAAGCCGACCTCAGCGTACAAGTGATCCAACTGTCGGAGAGGCTAGAGGAAGCAGAAGGCGGAGCCGAGAGCCAGGTGAGAGGAAGGCCACGCCCCCTCGGGTGTTTAATACCAATCCCGAGTGAGGGTCGGCTGAAAGTGGTCGCTTTGCTGCCATTGGCTCCAGGCGGTGCCCGCGCATTCGAGTCAATATCGAACCCCACCCTTAAAGCCTGACGCGACTCGTCACCTCCCGCTGAGTCAAAAGCACGTGGAGCCAACTACCCACAAACGAAACACGTTGGTTGCGAGATTGTCATATTTTTCGTCTTCTGAGGAAAAATGATCGAGGATTAGTAATTTTTAACGGGAGTTACCATAGTCATTTTTTCCAAATTTCATTCCAAATAGAAATAAAATTACAAAACGCAATCGGAAAACCGATCAGAAAAATTCTTTTTACGTTTAGAATGCAATGGACAGGTTTTCACATTATTTATCCTGAATTTTATGGGGCAACCTTTTCACAATACTTAAATTAATTTTGTCCTAATTTTAATCATTATTACGGGCAGAAAAAATTAAAAAAGTTAAATGAGTTACATTTGCACATAATTTCAAGTAGTGTTTTTTCTCCCACGCACGGAAACATTTATGAGTAATTTAGTGGTGATAACCTCGTGTTTATAGTGTCTCGAATAGCAAAGCATGGTTATTCAAGAAAGTATTTACTTAAATAAAGGACCTTTCTTTTCGAATTTAAGTAATAGGATCGGTAAAACTTTTTCGTAAACGAGAAGATTTTTGAAGATGATTGAGGCTTCCCATGAAATGATTGAACTGAGTGCCTTCTGTTTATAATATCAATTTTCACTATAATCTTTTACCGACGACTATCTTACCGAGTTTAATTAAAAAATAAATTTATCTTTGTTAATTGCAGCCACTTCCTCATTTTTCCCTCGCGTTAACTGCACGAATATGTCTGCCCCGGAACCGACCCGTTTTTCCCTCTAGCTCTTTGTTAAAGTTCCTGATATACCGACGACCCGCAACACACGGAAGTACAACACGGTCCTATACCACCAGATGATTTAGCCGAGCTGCTTCAGTGGTAATGGGTGTGTGCATGGGAGCATGTAAGGATGTGTCATGTAGGGAATGATTTTCACAGGTACTCGAAAACATATTGAGAAAAATATATACGGTTTTATCAACTGATAAAAGTTATCCATTTTCCCTCGCACATTTCATGATAACAAGAGAAGAAACAAGGCGCTATTCAAACTACTTGAAATAAACCGCTATGTTACTGTATTCTAAATTTCATTATAAATTCACAATTTTTCTTTAATGGGAAGTGAAACAATACACTCTTCTGCAAGCTCCTTTTGTGACTTGCATTCTAGTATCTAAATGTAATCATCTTAAAATAATAAGTAACAGCAACAGATAATCGCTCGTAAATGCGTTGCGGTATGCGACGTAATTGTCATACATCATACAGGGTACTGCGAAATTGAAAGTCCCACAGTCTGAAAGTTTTTCCTGATGGCGGAAGTATTAAATGTGTATTAACGAAAAAATATTAATCCGCTCTTCGCTCTCGCGTATTTCGAATGATTCAAAATAGGGTGCAAGCTATGCGGTGTGGGCTCGGGAGAGATTAGGATTTCCTGTTGTCTAAAGGACCACCGTTCACTCTCTCTGCTTCCCGACAGTTCGAGATCAACAAGAAGCGGGACACCGAGTTGGCAAAGCTGCGCAAGCTCCTGGAGGATGTCCACCTTGAATCCGAGGAGACGGCCCACCTGCTGCGCCGCAAACATCAGGAGATCGTCGTCGACTTCCAGGAACAGATCGACCAGCTCACCAAGGCCAAGGCCCGGTGAGTACCACCGATTCTTCCCACGCCCAGTGACCCCGCCCCCCGGCTCCTTGACATTGGTGACTGCTCTTCGGTCTTTATGGACTCCCTCTGGGTAGAACTTAGCAATGTTGCCGATTTCCAGAAAAACAGGATCTTGGTACTTCTTTTGCGTCAGTAATTAGGCCGGTTTCATTATTCGACGTTGCGTTCGCCCCGCGACTCGCCAGTCAATTAAATTGAGTTTTAGAGATTTCAAAACGGAGACACCTCGGCGTTAGCTGAGAACCTTCATTCCGACCCAACTTCCACCTTCCTCGATTCAGCAATGACCACTCAGTCATTTTGAGTCTCCCCAAAAGAGAAAGCCCTCAAGCTATATTCTTTGTGTTTCAATGCCTGCTTTAAAGGATATTTCTGATTTATAATTTTCTGAGATCGAGGTATGGAACGAGAAAGTATGAAAGGTGTTGCAATACGGATTTGTAATACCTTTTTATATTCAATATCTATTTCCTGTAGCGGATAGTGTCTTCCTGGCACAGCTTCGTGGTATTTTGTCACACAGCCTTAGGCATAATAAAATTGGCTTTAGTACAAAGTTGTGGTCTTCGGGCTGCTTATATTTACGTTGATGCAACGTGGGAAAATGAGGTCGGATCTAGGACAAAATGGGAACCACGAACCACGGTCATAAAGACGTCGTGGAAAGGTTGAAAGAAGGGAATAGATTTAAAACTATTTTTCACTCGTTGAATAATATTATTGATGATATTTTACTACATATATCTCAGATATTTTTTCTTTTAATGATAAATATCTTAATTAGCTACATTTTATCATCTCCTAAGTCTACGTAGGAACTTAGCGTTTCAGTCTATCCCACCATTCTTCCCCCTGCCCCCGATCTCCCATGCCATTACCATTGTTTTCATTCAGTGGATTTCTTTTCCTTTCTTCTCTCTCTCTCCTTCATTTCTCCTCTCTTTATTTTTTTAACCCCTCGCTTCTCTGGTTATCCAACCCTCTGAGGAGGCGGCGTGCGCCCACAAACGTGCTCTTCAGGGGTTGGCGCCCCTACTACCCGCCGTGAAGATCCTGTCTCCAGAGAGGGAAGTGGCCCTCGTGACACCATCAAATTTACAATGCCCTCTTTACATTATGCCGAGGCCTTTTATAAAAACCTTATCACGGCTTTATCTTGAACTCAAACGTATTGTGATTTTTAAGTATCCTGACACTTATGACGTAGTTATTAAAGAGTTATACGATATACGATATAGTAAGTTATTAAGAAGCTAAAACACGAAGTAATGACTACGTGAAAATACTATCGCAGGCATTTTGAGTTACATGTAACGTGAAATTAACTTAAGAGAGTCCTGTAGAAGTCAATTATTTCGCACGTCGTTATGATCAGTTTTTTTTATTTCTTCAATCGTTTCGCTTGTCATGGGGAATTTAATCTGAAAACCTATCAAATAGGAAAGGACCTCCACAATCATTCAATATCCTCAAGTAGTATTAATCTCTGCATATTTCGATACACTATTTTTTTCGAGCAAATTTCCATGTCTAGGGTAACACACACGAATTTTATCGTATGAATCTTTAATTTCGTAAATGAATCTGAAGTTTATTTTCAAGATATCTTTTTCATAAACTGGGCTGTAAACCTCATTGATTCCCGAATATTTTTTTCCGTTCCAATCCCATGAAAATTAATGGCACTGGTTGTTTTCTTTAAATGCACGTCCTGTTTATTAATTCGTCTTACATCTCTACCAAACCCTACACCTCACTCGTTTTTAGCATAATTATCTTCGCACACCTGCTCACTTCACTCTACTTCTACTCATTCTCCTTCGTTGCATTACTTACAACACGACTTCTCTCATTTCGATTGATTACTTTTATTGATTTTTTTATCGATGGGTCACTTCAAATTAATACAATCTAACGGTTAATGCAACATATGCCTTCGTTTAACCAAATGAGGGAGACGTATGGAATCAAACACCGAGAAACATATTTTATTCAAAAGTCATTTTCTGCAGTTTTAAGCCCACTACATGAATCCTGAAAATATTTTAATATTCACTCTAATGTCCATTTCTGGCCACTCCTCACACACCTTCCTCGATGCTCAAATCTAGTTCCATGCTGGCGGTATTGGATGCTAAAGAAGAACAAAGGAAGCTGATGTAGAATACTGTATCGTAAGTTAATATGGTTGCCTTTCCATTAATAATTTGATTTCCTCATTCGAATAGAAAAGGTCTAAGGCAAACATGTACGTTACGTGACGTAAACTTGTACGGATTTACTCGCTCACATACGATTTTGAATGGGAATCATAGGTCCAAAAAAATAAATTCTCGAATGAAATGACCTTGATAAATCTACTTTTTCCCTCGATATTTATGAAAGTATAAATATTTTTCAGATTTAGACGGACTAATTATGGTATAATTTTATGGCCGTTATCCTACCTTTCTTCCCCCTCACTTGTACTATTAGTTACACCCAACATTAGTTTTATGTGTATTAAGTTGCATTAGATTTCATCTTTCATTTAACAATATTGCATGAGCACAATTTGGAAGACTTTTGGGATTGGAATCCTAGTTCTCCCATTAAGTTATTTCCGCCGTAAGTAGTTGACTTTTTAATCCTGATTGTGTCATCATTCGTGGTAGCCATAAGATTAATTTTTTTTCTTTCTTCTCCTTAATATTTTATTCCTCCATAAACTTCGAATTTGATTAAATAGAATAGAGTGTTTTAACCTGCAACAGTTTTTACCTTTTAATTAATATCATACATTTTACCCAAATTATGAAGTAAAGTGTCCTGGATAAGCATGAATAATGACAAAATGAAAACCGTTTGTATTTCATTGCCACATTGCAAGCGAGTGGATTTTTTCGTCTTTTGCAATACCGATTTCTCGACTGCCGAATTTTGCAGGCAAACCATATATTTTCTACCTGTTGTGTACTAAGTTTATTCTCACCTTCTTTCATGCCAGAGCCGTAGATGCCATGCTGTGTGCCGAATTAGATTTTTTAACAGCTTGGAATGTCTCTTTGGTGTTGGTGTTCTATCAGCTACTTGTTTCATCCGTTAAAAATTCCATGCATGCATTTTAATGCCAAGAACTATTTGAATAAGCTAATTGTTATCCATCGCCAATATCGTATGACGTATTTAGGGTCACTAACTGAGTAGTGAATTTGCATTTGACGGCCCCGTCACGCAATTTAGGTTTGGATTGGAATTGGATTTCAGAAATCTTTTAGTTTTAAAATAATTTGTTCAAGTTAATGAGTTACGAGTCACACAGGGGAAAAAAGCGGCGTGTTAGAAAGTTTAAACCCTAGTGGCATGTGTTACATAAAATGCGAATTTTGTGTATCTACGTCCGGTCGATATGTTTCCCTGAGAGACCTCAAAACAGTCCTTTTTCCGATCAAAATTGCTTTGGAGGAGAACAAAAGAATCACCCAAATCGGCCATGCCAAAAAATTAAAAACAACATTTTCTTCACGGGTGACATCCGAAAATTCACCCTTCGCCCACATTCTCTCTCTCTAAGACTGAGAAATGTCCGGGGTAGGAAGTGTTTCCTTCACCCAGATGTCCTAGAAAAGGGATCCGTTCAACATATCGGACGAAAATATTCTGGTGGCTTTCGATTGTAATTCCGAGGTGGCCGTGAGTCGAAGGGGCAACTTCCTCAGTCACCCCTCTTCCTGGTCGCATAATGGCCTTTCCTGGAGCGGGGGATCCTTCAGGATTTGTCACCCGGACACCCTCCGAGGGGGCGCAGACCACGCATTGGTTGTAGTCGTTTCGGCCACGCCGCGAAAAGCGAGCGACTGCGATGGAAGAGGAGCAGAACGGCGCGAGGGGGAGAAGGGGGCGCGAGGGGGGTGGAGGGGGAAAGTGGAACAGCGGGGGTTGCGCGCCTCCCCTCCTTCACGCACTCTGCTCGAGCCCACACCCCCTCCCCCACCATCCTCCCCACTCCACCCCCCCCTCCTCCTCTCACCCGCTGATGTAAGAATAGTCTTTTGCAGGCGTTGTTCGAGGCGGATAACCTTTACAGTCAAAACTTCTTGAGCGCTTAGTCTGGGAAACAGGACACCCCGCCCGCGGTGCCAAGGGAACGGGTATTGTTTCCGAGATCCACACCTCGCGACGAGA
>LYUA01000384.1:616679-633093 GCA_002093875.1 Calopteryx splendens
TCCATTTCATCATTATCACTTTTTAAAAGAAAGCTAAAGCTAATCCTGGAGACCAAAGTATACTATAGTGTTGGTGAATTTTTGGAGGGTAAGTTGTAATGTATATATTTTTGTAGTATCTATGTATACGTAACTTGTATTCGTGATGATATCCATGGTCATATGACGTAGTGGAATGCAGATAAATATTATTATATTTTGCATTCAGAGATTTTGGTGATAGTATTTTTTTGCAAACTATTTGATTTTGGTGATTCTTTTATTATCACCAACAATTAAAAAAGTAAAAAGCTATTAAATCTGGTAAAAATATATTGGGATTAATCTGATGAGGAATATTTGCATCCCTCACCTTTATGCCTGATTTCTAATTATGGTTCATATTGCAGGCGCAAGTTCCAGGCTCGTCTGTCTGAACAAGAGGAACACATTGAAACTCTGATTGCCAAGGTCAATGCTCTTGAGAAGCATAAGTCTCGTCTTCAGAGTGAAGTGGAGATCCTCATCATCGACTTGGAGAAGGTAAAGAATCAAATTTTTCATAATCAATTAAAGATCGAATCCATGAGATGAGCTCATTCTCAATTGGAATACAATAAAGATGCAAAAACCCAACTAGTAAATTTGAAAGTGTTAAATATTTCAAATATAAAACATAAATGTGGACTATATTTTTCTAGCAAAGATTCCCTTATTCAGTGTACATAACATTAAATAAGACCTCTGCATCTTAAATATTTTCCTAAACCAACCCAACTTGAGCAATGCTTTGTCTTTTCCAAATTTGAATTGAATCAGAACTCTAGAAAGAGTGGTTACTTATCTCTAACAGCTTCCATAATGGGCTGTTAATTGGCATCATTTTAGGTGTTTATTCTTGGTTAAACCAAACCCAAAACTTGTACTGAAAAGGAAAAAATGGATTATATTAGTATGTTTTACATAATTAGGTATTTGAATGTGAAATGCAAGTTGCAATACTTATAAAAAAATAATGGCATTTATCAAAGTGCCTTTGCTCAGAGTTGTAAATGCACTTCCAATCAAGATTGAGCAGTCGAAAAATCAAATATCCCATTGGAAATTTCTGGAGCCCAACTTCTTAGTGAGATTCTAGAACAGGGCATACATTTTGATTTATTATTGTTTTGCATATGCTCTTTATTTATTTATCTTTGTCTGTCAATGTGGACTCATTAGGCCAACAACACTGCTAGGGAACTCCAAAAGAGAGTTGAGCACTTGGAGAAGGTGAACATTGAGCTCAAGTCACGTTTGGAAGAGACAGTTGCCTTGTATGAGCAGAGCCAGCGTGATGTGCGTAACAAGCAGACTGAAATCCAGCGTCTTACACATGAGTTGGACAAGACCCGTGAACAGAAGGATGCTCTCACACGGGAGAACAAGAAGCTTGCTGGTGAGAATGGTCCCCCCCAGCACTCCCAGCATGTGCAGTCATTATTAGTCCAAATTAAATATTGGTCGACTCCTGCCCTCCATTCTTCCATATCCAGTGCTAATTTTTTTATGGCCTGTTAGCTTTTCTGTCTTGCTTCCCTCTTTATTTAGACTGTGTATTTGTTGCCTGCTCTTCCTAAGGAAAAATTTCTTCTAGTTTTAACTGTGATATACTCCAAAAAAATCCATGTTATCTCTAAGATATGCCTATCCATCTGTTTCTTCTTTTCTATATATTGCTCCACATTGCCTTTTCCTCTTCTATTCTCCTGTAGACTTTTTCCTATCTTAAGAATTATGATGCTAGATGGGACTCAAAGAGAATTATCTCAAATCTACAAGTTAACTAATTGTGAGAAAATAAAATAATGGTTTCACCATATTTCAATGATGGGATTATGTACATTTATTTTAGCTACATCAGTACCTCAACTTCATAATGTTGATTTGTCCATCAGTGTGACTTATTGTAAATTGTTAAGTCCCTAAGACTGCATTAGAAATTGAACAGCTTCTAAGATTGATATTGATCGACCCATGGATTTTTGGATTACCTCAGTGTTGGTTCATCCTGTTGTAGTTCACCAGAATGAACCAACATGGAAGAAACTCAAAAACCCTTGAGTCATCCTCTAATCACCATGGAATTCTTCATAGATACTGATACCTGTCACTAATTGTGATTTTAATATTACTTTTGTATTTAATATTTCCATGAATTCTGATTCCTTCCATCTAAGGACATCAAGTAATCAATGATTAGCTGTATTTCAAGTGGTGTACTGATAATATTTTCCTCCTTCTCTCGTAAGAACATTTACTATGATTTTTGTTCATTTCTTTCTTAGTTCATTGATTATACTATTGAAGTGGATTAGTCATTGCCCTGCCAATTCTTATTCATACTGAAAAATATTTGCTTTACCAGCTTCTAATAAAAATGGATTAAATTTGCTGATGTTAACTCATGCCATCTGGGATTTTTATTTTGGAAAACATTGGAGCAAATCAGATTTGAGATACCACCTTCCTGACATTACATATTCAAGAGAAGAGGAATGTAAATACTAAATTTGCATGAATCTAAGATGATGTTTTTTTCCCTTTAAAGGAATTTTAAAAATAAGTGGGATGTCTTACAACCATAAACGAAATTATATACTCTGATCAAAGAGACATGTATCACAACTTTGGCATTATTTTTGCTACACATATATGGAAAAGAAGAAATAAAAATGCCATATTAAAGCTTGTTCTACACTTAATGCTGTAAAGTTTTAAATAGAGAGCTTTAAATTATAGAGCAACTTAGGAACTTCCCACAAAACAGATTTCTTGACCAAGTTTTGTGATAGTCATCATAATGAATAAATGGATAACTAAGAGGCAAATTCTGACAAAATTTGAGACAGTAAGCCAAGGTATAATAGTTATTAGTTAATAAACTTGTTTTTATCTCGCTCTAACCACTGGACTATCATGCCAAAGTACAGAAAATCTTCAATACAGCATTTTTGTTTTTCTTTCAATGCATATTCTCTTACAAGGGCATGGGCAAACCGAGTGCCATGTCATAGATCCCAGCCACCTGTGCATCACACAGGTTTTTATTGGCTATCAATATACAAGGCTTCAAAAACATGAGCCATCAAAAATCAGGGAGTCAAAAACCCATATCCAGGCCGTCAAAAGGCCATGGGCATCAATTATCTGGAAATCTCTATAGGATTGGTGTTTAGGAATTTAGTGGCATTGGTGAAATTAATAGGAATTAAACTACAATGATTTTGTTTGTGAATAAGGTGATGCCATAATTGGAAATATTCAAGTTATTTTGTTTCAAATAATCATTCCCATCTTTTTTAGTTTATTTTGAGCATTTGAAAGCTGTAAATTAAAGCCATTTTCATTAAAAATTGTTTATTTAAATTTGAGTTGATCTTTCTATAGTTTTCCAATCTAGTAAAGAATTGTGAAAACACCTAAAAATGTTTAAATTTAGCTGAATGATTTCCATTTTTCTATATGGCAAAAGTTTTAGTTAATATTTAATTGTAATAATTTTTTTTACTTACTATAATTGATTGTTATTTTTTTAATTTCCCTAGTGGAGCCTTGAATAGGGGGGTCCTCAAATAGAATAGTTTTCATTTTAATTTGTGTGAATATGGTACTCAGAATTTTTGCATTATGAGCTTATCTACTTTCGTTGAGCTGGGGGGTTGGAAGGTGGCAGGAACTCAATCCCAAATTCTGGATGTTTTATTTAGTAGAAAATTATGGTTACTTTGTGGCATATTCATCTTACATTGTTGACATGACGTTTTCATGTCCTGCTAACATGAAACTCCATGCATCCTCTTTATCAGTTAAATGCACTCATTTGAATATTTGATTTATTTCAGATGACCTGCATGATGCTCGCAACCAGCTTACTGACATGAACCGTCGCCTCCATGAGCTTGAGATTGAGCTTCGCCGATTGGAGAATGAACGTGAGGAACTCACTGCTGCTTACAAGGAAGCTGAGGCTGTAAGTCCATGTTTCTAAATGGATTTTAAAGCTATGAAAATATTTTATATAGGTAGCACAATTTTATAAAACATAGAAATGAAAAATCCAAATTTTGCATTCAAATTTTTCTTTAATGAGACAGACAAAATTCTTGTTTTGCTTCATGAATGCATTTTAATGCAATCAGTTAATCAATGAGTGTCACAAAATGACCAGGGAGATATTAATGGCAA
The DNA here is from genome assembly GCA_002093875.1 of Calopteryx splendens. Classification (NCBI taxonomy): domain Eukaryota; kingdom Metazoa; phylum Arthropoda; class Insecta; order Odonata; family Calopterygidae; genus Calopteryx; species Calopteryx splendens. Next base: position 620,886 of record LYUA01000384.1, read on the forward strand.
AGGATTCCTGATTTATCCCACAAAAGTAAATAATGAAGAACTGAGAGGTATTATTGTCTGTTTCAAATATCTTTTTATCTAACCCTTTCCATACACAAGACATATGGTTTCGAAACCACCTGGCTGTCTGTGGTTGAATAGCCCTACCCTAGTGATTGTTGAGCTTCCAAAGATAGAGAAAAAGAGAAGTCCAATAGGATATTGGTAAATGCTCTGTACCCAGAAGGATATTCTTGTGCTACCTGGGAATAGAGTCCTGATAGCTTGGGCTGGAAATAAGGCTCCATCACATGGCACCATTCATCCCTTAAGTAGAATTTCAACAATGGGCCTTCTGTTGCCAGAGGTGACACAGACTATATAAAATATTTGGGTGTCGCCATTACATATGTATCATAAGTCTCATATGAGACTTACTATGGGGAAAACATACAGGTATAAATTATACAATACTTGAATGTGGTTTCACCATGAAGAATCTAGTATCTCTGTAAAACATAGTAGGATATGGGAATGAAAAATTGAAGGAGGCGTCTTACTTATCATTAGTTAATCCTCAACGAATGTCCTGTGAACACTTGAGATTCATCTCATTGCCAGACAACATTGATTTAATGGTGAAACACACTACAGATCCCTACTTTTTTAAAAAAAATTGAAACTAAACAGAAAGAAAGGATGGTAGCTCCTGAAGACTCAAATGTATTATTTGTGATTTTTCCTGTGATATTGAAGAATTTAATCCAAACATTAAATTACAGTTGTAACTTACAATAATAATAATAGCAATTTTATGGTAGGGAAAAAATTATATTAGAAATAAATGCAGAGTCTAACAGATTCAGTTATTTATTTTCCCTTGCACAATTCATGACCACAACACAAAAAGAAAGAGTATAATATTTTAAAATGCATATTTTTTACAGACCTTTATTCTTTCTGACTAGTATCCTCATCTCCCTTCTACCACTCACCCTTGTAATAGCTCACAGGATGTTGTGTAAATGATTTTTTTACGAAACCTCAGATTTTTCTCCTGACCCGTGGCTACCTTGGTAATGGCATATTTCTCATCCTTTCGTGCATCCAACTTGAATTAGTCAATGATTGAGGGGCAAAACCTAAAGTTTCTACAACCTACATAGTACTAAGTGGTCTGACTGGCTGTGATGCTCATTGTCAGTGATGTTATTAGGAATTTTACCATAAATTTTCAATTTTAAACTAAAACACTCTGAAGGTTTTATTCATAATGGATTGGTCATATTCTTCTCTGTCATGGCTCAGCTTCAGTTGTGCTAAATAATTAGCGATGTTTGTTCTTTGTTATGTTTTTGTAGAGAGAGAAAGATGCTCTAGATACATGATTAATTATGATTTTAAACTCCATTATGTTGTGGCTGACTTGTATTATTTTTGTGTTGTGAAATACAGGGACGTAAGGTTGAGGAACAGCGGTGCCAGAGGCTTTCTGCTGAATTCGGCCACTTCCGCCATGAGATGGAGAAGAGGATAACTGAGAAGGATGAAGAAATTGAAGCCATTCGGTGAGTATTAGTGTTCTATTAGAATTTAGGGTATGTATGATCATTTTAAGAACTGATCGTCACCTCATGATATACTTTGATTCCCAGAGTAATTCAAGGATTTGAAATAATTTGCAATTAACAAAACAATAAATTTAGAGGTTTCTTAACCAAGCCCATATTATTATAATAGATGCATAATTGTTGTTAGTTTTCTATCCGAAACCCATCAATTACTGTGATGCATTTTCATGAATCTGCAGATGAAAACTTACTACCAATGATCTATTCCAACCCAAGGAGTGTGGAGCTCATACACACTTCAGTGATATTAATATAGGATGCAAACTCATTAAAATTCTTCCTAAAGGTTAGTTTTTGAAAGTTTTGAACTTTGCTTTTTTCATCCCATATAATGGCTAAATAAAAAATTGGTAATTACAATAAATGTTCTCAAGGACCAAATATTTTTCTAAGAATAAATGACTTGTAAATTTATTATAAGTACATATATTTGATTTTCTAACCCCTAGCTAAATGGCTCAAAAACAATCACTTACTTGTGGTTAGAACAATGAAAGTTTTAATCCCACTGAAAGTGACGATGGGAGTTATCGTAAAAAAAATTATATTATTACATGACACAACTCAGCAGTGACTCAGCCTTGCTAGGCCTTGAAAATGTCATTTGCCCTAGGTATATTTTCTTTGCTACTTACGTCATACAACCTAAATGAATCCAATAGTAGAGCAAGTGTATTACTTACGGTTGCCATGATTTCATAACCACTGAATGTAATTTTCATTGGTGGCAGAAGAGTTGTTTTTAGAGTATTTCTCTGGCAAAAAGAATGCATATATGGTGCACTTTATTTTTGTAGCAAATTTGCAACCAAAAACTGTCAACTAAATACCTTAAAGCCAAAGACTCTTGGCCTATTTCAAGTGGATACCATCCAGACGGAGCTCAAGAATGTCTAAAAATAGATACAGTTGGTAGCCTATCCTCTTGATATATATACCTACCCCTGAGTAGTGAAGTCATTATCAAAGAGGTTTGAACAGTCAAGCATTCATCAGCAATAGCCTCTCTTGAGATCAAATAGTACTCCATCATTAAGTGATCACATCTCCACATATTTTGTGCTCTTGGATAACTTAAGCTGTGATTTTTAGAAAACTTAGTCTCTCTTGCCAAAAATTTACACAGGATCTTAGTTTGGTGAAATATGGCTGTTTCCCAGTACCTAAAACCTGCTCCCCAGTGGCAGAAACCCCAGTCCCTGCTTTATGAGGACAATTACCGTTTTGCCTTTGATCATTACAAGCCAGTTTTAGATATGTTAGACAAGAAGCAGCTACTCAAGTCAAGCTCAAATAAAGACCTGACGGAAGTTGGCTTGAGGAAGGAAGATGGCACCCTCCGCCATTCAGATGTTAAACTGACAAGATCTTCAAAAGCCATCTCACAGCAACTGCTCACTGAATCTGTTGTGAGGCAGCGCCTTGTGGCAAAGGTAACCATGCGCAAGAAGATGGAGAGGAAGGTTCTGCACGGAGGCACAACAGATGACGAAGGGGGCTCCGACTGGGAAGCAGAGGATGAATGCAGACCAAAACTCTCTGGTCTAGAGCGAGTCAAGACATTGGAGTTTGCATCACGTAATGCGTTGCATGGTGTGGAAGCGAGAGTAAAGGCAGAGTTGCTAAAAAATGAATCCTCAACAACAGGAGTGGATGTAAATACACTGCTGAGGCAAGGGAAAGAATTAGTTCAAGCTATGAATACCCATAATGAAAGGAGACATGCAGTTCAAATGGATGAACGTAGACGAAGGTTTGATGAGGAGGAACAATGCTATAGGCCACTTGATGACTTGAAAGTTCAAGTGAAGAATTTTGTGAATAAAGCTTCCAATTATTATGTTCATAAAAAGTAAGTAAAACTAAAATATTCTTAAGAATATCATTGAGTTTAAGAATTTTAAATGGGTTTTATTATCAGGCAATTATCTGTTACAAAACATTATTGCATGATTAGAATGGGCAAGTGTTACAGGTAATTTTTATAACAATGTGGTATTTTTTAATTGCATTAATCATTTAACTTCCTGTGGCAAATATAGCATTATGTCCTTTTAGTTGCATTTTCTTTTCTGAACCTTGAATTTTGGTGTTTTTCTTGGTCTTAGAGTAACATTTCTAATTCAATCAAATGCATGCAGAGACAAAATTTTTCACATTACCTATGCAAAATGATATGATCATAATTCAATTATACTCAGAAAAACTTTATGAATCATTGATTTCATTTATACATCTGTCCATGTTTGATTCAACATTATAGAAATGATATACATATTTAAATACTTCATTTCACATAACTATAATTCAATTACTGAAATCTTTCTGACCTTATATTTTTAAAAATTCCACAGTATTTTATCTGAAATTTTTCTATTTTTTATAAAAAGTGACATTTTCAATATTTTATAATACATTGGTGATGGAACAATATCACAAAATCGTAGGTACCAGAAAATGGCATAAAATATGGCAACTTAAATTAAGGGCATTTCAATTTACTTGTGTCAGAAGAATGTAAATCATGTGAGTATACATGGTTTAGGAGCTTGTACTTTTGTTGCTAGTATTTATCATAATTGATCATGGTTTGTAATTGTGAATGGGTGCCTAATAGGATGCTATGTATCATCTCGTGAAACCAATGTCTAAGCTTCAGCATTTTCCTCAAAAATGGTTCATTTTCATCTCAGTAAGCAGACCAGCATTGAAATTGAACAGCTTAATGCACGTGTGGTTGAGGCTGAGACTAAGCTCAAGACTGAGATCACACGAATCAAGAAGAAGTTCCAGATCCAGATCACCGAATTGGAGATGTCTCTGGATGTTGCTAATAAGAACAACATTGAACTTCAGAAGACCATCAAGAAGCAATCACTCCAGCTTACTGTAAGCAATCTCCTTAAGTGAATGATCACCCTTACCATAATAGAGAATTGGGTTGCTTATTATACTGTGGTATTCCAGTATCCACATAGTTAGTTTACATGGTTGAAGATATCCATGGTTGTCCATATATGTTAGCGTGCCTTATTTCATACAATATAGTATTCATTACTGCTGGTATTGGTACAATGGATCCATATTTTATGCTCCATTAATATTAACCCAGTCCTAGATAAATACAATAACACATTTATTTGTCATAAATTACCTTGGGCATTCTATTGGGTCATTCATATTTAACTTTATTTTTATATTGCACAGTTGGTTACTTACTATGGCAGAAATAACATAGATGGGGAATTCAATCATTTGAATGAAAAGTAATCAAATTAATGTGATTACTTGAACACATCTTGACTTCTCACGGCCCATTACAAGTGCTCTCATCTCCTCGACTCCTATGCTGCTGGCAAACTGCCCTCCCTAGTGCTGTGAAGAAAAACTCACATCAAATTTCTCACAATCATTGATACCATTAATATGATGACTGGTAGGTTGGCAATGGCTGGTTAATTATTAATTTAGCTGAAAAAAATAGCCTAGTTGTTGGAATGCAGTCAAATGATATATCAAACATCTCAGAAAATGTGACCAATTACTAACCTGAAAGTTGCAATGGTTTCCAACTTAGAACTCATTAAACTTATCTAATTAAAATGATAAACACACCTGAGGAATTATAAAGTATATATTTCTAATTGGCTATTTGTAGGAGTTAACATGCTAATTAACTCTCCTTTCATCTGAGATCTCCCTTCATCTTGCCAAAATCACAATTGGTCTTACCTTCCTGTCAAAAGGAAGACAGTAAAAGTAAGAACTGGGAACTTGAGCCCATTGAGACTAAAAAATTTGAATTAGTGTAGATTGGTAGAGAGAGAAGTGTCTGAGAGAGGAGCTTATAGAGAGAATAATGCTTAAGTTCCTAGAGAATAGTGGATATCTTTTATTTTGTAAATACCACTTAACATATGCAATAGGCTTCAGCACCACCTGTTCTTTTTTGAGGACCTTTATCCTTCCTGTACCCTGCCTGTAGTCATGCTCAAGTCAAGGACTCAAGGGCAGCTGACTTAGAGGAAAAATAGTGATAGTGGCAACCATACTTTTCTTCACCTTCCCCACCTCATCTTCATTCAATGTGATCAGACAATAAAGATATCTTGTGTGAAGAATTTTTTTATGGAATGACTATGGGGTTATTTGTTAACTTTCAATGCTCAGATCCATCTCACAAACATCCATGCCTTGACGAAGTTTTCATGGGTCTTCCACCGGGTCAGGGGTTGCACATTGGCTGACATTTCGAAGCTCGACTTGAGCATCGTCCTCAGGGCAGATGAGTGAAACGTCGTTCAAAATGCAACCCCTGACCCGGTGGAAGACCCGAGAAAACTTCGTCAAGCTGATACGATAGCCGATCATCCAAGCCTTGCTGTTTTCTCCTAGACTGCAGATCACTTCACCATCAAAAGGAAGCAACAGTACTCCCTGATATGAGTGGAGTCTTACATTATATGTAACCCTTAGTCAGACACAATAGTCACAACTTGGGATAAAAAATACATCAAACCTTTTGAAGTCACTTGTGATTTGTCTAGCTTTGATTGAAGATGGCAAACAATCAAGTCGGTTAGATCAAGAGCACAACTTGACATTAATACTTGTTTTTTTGCAAGATTTCATAAATTAAAGCATGGCAGAAAATATGGAAGTTATAATTTATAAAACAGTGGTAACAAACACTTTTTTACCAGAATTAAATTCATGGAAAAAATTATGAGTGCTAAAATCCTGTTAAGATACAAAAATTCCAAGAACATTCAATTGTAATGTGAACCATGACCTTCTTCACTGACCACATCATGAATTGAATTCATTGAGAAGTGTACTAATCACAATGCAAGAACCCATTGTATTTGTCTTGGCATACTATATTGTTGGCTGATATTATCAATTTGCATATTTTGCATAATTTATTATTTAAACTTTAGTACAGGTATTTATATAAATGAAAAACAGCTTAGGTATATTTATATACAGCTTTCCCTCTTCAACCGCCGTTTGGCCCTTGTTTATCCGTGGCTCACGTTTTGAGTACTATTTATCTCAATGTTGGGGTATTCCCTTGCGCATGCATGGTTCTGACCAACAATTCGTGAAGTGAAATATTATGTCAATTTTGCAAACTTTGTTGGCATTATAGGTAACCAACTCATTAAAACAGGCTTTGTGGTGGATTTAATTCCTTACCTACAGTAAATTTCACTAAGCTATTATTTCGGCGGCCACCATACCCTTATGTGTGAATTTCACATGCCGTTTGACTTAGTACTGGGTGAGCACTAACCTCACCTACCAAACCGGCCTTCGAGTTGATTACTGTGATTTTTGATTATTTCGGCGTATCGAAGCACATAATAAGTAAAGAATATTTCTTTTTTACCCTCCAATCCACCGTGGTCATGATTGAAATGCTTTGTTTTATAATTTCGTGTTTTTTCTTTGGGGGAGGACTGTTTGCTCTGACCACACAGGCAGCTCAGTCGGCTAAAAATAGTTATATTGTTTGAATATGTCCTTGAGCATATCACTTAGATAAGTAGTCACTGGCAGTCAGTGATTTAAAAGGATTTCCAGATGTTGAGAATGAAGTTCAGCAGTTTGTTATCATTGCAAGGTGCTATAAGGAGAAGGGTAAAAAGATATGCACACTTCAGATGTTGAAGAGCTTTTGCATCCATGTCATGAAGAGCTAGCTAAAGAGGACTTTGAGCAATTTATCACCATGGACAATGAAAAGAAAGAGGAAGGGATGAGGATAAAGAAGAGCTGTCAGGTTTTACAACGTCCAAAAAAAAATGATTGGGCAATAGAATTATCAGAATTTATGGTTTTCATGGATCCCCAAATGGATTGCAAGTTGATTTTTATGAGGGGATTTGATAAATTACTACAAATATAATGCATGTAGATAATACATGAAATGCTGTGCACAAAATGTTTATGTTGGGAAGTCATGATCCTTTAGCCAGTAGTTCTTCAGTTAATTTTTAGAGTGAAACCAATCAAGTGCATTTAGTTCCAAAATTTCAACACATATGGAAGTGACATAGCCATTTCGTTTATCTTTTTTAGTGTGGATATCAGCAATCGTATGAGAGATCACTATCAAATAGTGGGAGGAAATATTTCTGCCTTTATATTAACATTGATTATTCAACTATAAATAAAAATAAGTGAATTTTTACTATAGTTTTGCGGACATGAAACCTAGCCCCCAATTTTCCATATACTTAAGAGGTTTTCCAACAGCAGTTTTGTCAACCATGGAATTTTTCAGGAACCTAACCCCTGCAGTTGACGGGGGATACCTGTATATTAAATGAGGTACTACTACCATCAATCATTTCAATCATCCACAGTAGGTCTTGAAAAATATCCCCTGCAACTGCACTAAGTATTTGCTATGGCCTTTGCCAGTGAAAGGCTGGTGGATTAGTAGGTGCCATAAATCTAGTCTTGTGATTGTGCTTTTAAAGATAAAGAATTTATGAAAGAGATTACAAATCTAAAGTATAATATACTTATCTATATGTATAAATAAAATGAATAAAAATGCCAGATAAAATTAACTAAGGCTACAAACTGCTTAATTGAGCAAAAGATTCCTTGATAGATACTTTTTAAGTGAAGAAGATAATTTTGATTGGCCCTATGTTAAATAAACCATGTGATAAGGATCATTTTGGCTTGTGGAGCTTGTTCATGACATGGAGGTCCATTTTTTATGTGGTTTGTGAAATGAATTCATTATGTTTTTGAAAAAGTTGAGTGTTCCACTTGATAAATATAGCATAGATTTGAATAAATAAGGAAAGGAGAGTAAAAACTCTTATGAATAAAGGTCATCCAGAGCTACATACATTGGGGAATGTGTACATATTTTTCTGGGTTTTTTAAAGTGAAAAAGCTTCAGTAATATTATAAGTTTCCCCAGAAAAGGATATCATACATTAAGGTTGGCATCACCATTCTGTACTTACAGAAAAATAATGTTTCTTTATCAAAAGGTTTTCTTATAGAATGTAGTATTGGTAAATACATAACTTCTTAATATCATGTTTGACCATGCATAAACTAATAGTAATTTATGGATTCAATTTTACATGTTATCTTCCAGTAAAAATTATCTTCTGTTTAAACAGGAACTCCAGGCTCATTACGATGAAGTCCACAGGCAATTGCAGGTCACTGTTGACCAATATGGAATTGCCCAGCGTCGCATCCAGTCACTCACTGCTGAACTGGAGGAAGTCCGGGGCAACCTTGAATCTGTAAGAGCTATTTTTATTTGTTCCATTAATGCTTAGAAGATAGATGGCATCATATTTTGTAAAAAAATACTAGAAAATATGTTAATAAACAGTAAAAATTAGAATAATTGTTAACCTCTTGACTACCAGGAATAATGCACGTTGCATTCTCTGTAAAAAGCATCCATTACATGCCTCTAAAATTTTGTAATTTAAGTTTCCTCTGTCAGTTTTTCTGTGTATGTTGGTTTATAGTAGGTGAACCTTACAAAGAACCTTGGCTGTGACAAGGGGAGAAGCTTTTGAGCCTCAGGGAAAATGATGGAAGCAATCCATTCGATCCTTTTCCCCTCTTTAAGTGAGCAAGGCTGTGTTGAATAGCACATGCTCTGCATTTCACAAATACATGTACCCAAATTTCAGTGGATTGTATCATCTATATCAGCAAGAAAATTTAGCTGCCAGTAGTTACATAAAGTGGGGAAGGAGATATAAAAGGGTAGGCTGATATTTATAAATAGATGCATATACTTATTTGGGAGTGAAGAGGTTAATGAATAATGACATTCATTGAGCGGGAAATTTTTGATTAGAAAATTTCAATTAAATGATAAAAGACTAATTTTTTAATCATATATGATACACATCATAACTGAACTTCAAACTGAAATTCTAAAAATATGTGCATGCAATGGAGTTATTAAAGTTATAAAGATATATTTAAAGGAATCGGTATCATTAAATATTACCAGAGATGCATACCAGTTATACAGGCCTTAAACATGATTTCACTGGGTATGAGAATTACTAGAAAACTAGAATGAGAGGTGATAAAAATAGCAAGGGGTGGTCAACATTTTTCTCCTTTGTTTCAGGCTCTGCGAGGCAGGCGCGCTGCTGAGCTGCAGTATGAGGAGTCCCAGAGCCGTGTGAATGAGCTCACCACAATCAACGTCAACCTTTCTGCTATCAAGACCAAGATTGAGCAGGAGCTGAGCACTCTGGCCTCTGACTATGATGAAGTCACCAAAGAATTGAGGGTGAGCCAGCAAAAATTGTATCAATATCAGAGGAAAAGTGAACTGTTGATAATTATCTAAAAAATTTGCTCATGTGTAATTATTGTAGGTGGCTGATGAGCGCTACCAGCGAGTGCAAGTTGAGTTGAAGCACACTGTGGAGATGCTGCACGAGGAACAGGAGCGTGTGGTTAAGATTGAGTCCATCAAGAAGTCTCTGGAGATTGAGGTCAAGAATCTGTCCATCCGACTTGAGGAGGTTGAGGCTAATGCCATTGTTGGAGGACGCCGTGTGATCAGCAAACTGGAGGCTAGAGTATGTTAAACATGTTTCACTGCAGCTGCTTTTGATATATTCTTTGATAAACCTCACTCCAAACCTTTCAAAACTTTTGATTAGTCAATGGAACAGAAATGGCTAGATTAAAAAAAATGATTATCCCATCACTTAATAGTGTTCAGTTATCTTATGTATAAAATTAGTTCTTGAAAACTCCAGGTGTAAGTACAGTAAACTCTCATTATATAATTTGAAAATTAAGGAACCAAAATAATTGGGTTTTGAAATTTCTGGTTTAGAAATAAATGAACTTAAAAAAATTATTATGATTATGTATATGAACAGTAAAATTGTGTTAACAGTTTATCTGGTCATTAAAACACATAGTAACCTAACCTAGCCTTCATATTTCATGATGTTTTGAATGAAGCTGGATTTAAATAACAAAGTTTTGCTATATATTGCCTGAAGGAAATCTTCCTTTCTTTGAAATGATTTCAAAATATTTTATATACTAATGTATACTAAACTGTAAGGAAATGCTTTAATTTATCCTCTTACACTCCATATTGCACTACTTGAATTTTACATTTCACAAGTAATGAATAAGCTGTGAGTGTAAATCTCTACAAATCCAGGAAAATGTATCCTATACCACATTTTTGTATGCTGGAATTGGATGAAATTCCATTAGATCAGGCATGCATAACTCATTAAGAAGGGAGAGATGACAATATCACATGAAAGAAAGCCATGTTAGACCAGAAGGATAGGTTTGATTGGAGGACTTTTTTGAATTTTTCAATTAAAAGCAAACTGATAATCTGGTCCACTAGTAGAGTGGGTCTCCTATGGTGCATAGGATTTGTGCTGGTGTAGTTTAGAACAATTTTTAAAATCACTTATAATTTCCTCGATTTCCATTATTTAGTAAAATTGTCTTGGAGTGGGGTATTGAAGGGAAATGATTTATTTAAGAATGTATCTACTGCCATTTCTCATCATCTGACCTGTCCTATTGATCATTCAAGTTGAGGGATCTGGAACTGGAGCTGGATGAAGAGAAGCGTCGCCATGCAGAGACCATCAAGATCCTGCGCAAGAAGGAGCGCAATGTCAAGGAAATGATGCTGCAATGTGAGGAAGACCATAAGAATGTTTCTCTGCTGCAAGAAGCCCTTGACAAGGCCTCAACAAAGGTCAACATCTACAAGAGGCAACTCCAGGAATGTGTGAGTATATTAAATAAATGTGTCTGTTATTTAATTTGAATCCTCATTTATGTATCCTGATAAAATAAGTAAGTTTCCCATTTGCAACAGGCTTTTTCCCATTTCTACACTTATCTATCCAGCCATCAAGTGCCAAAGTGTGACAGAGAAACTGAGTAATTTGGTACTCCTCATTATTCTTCACCTTTACCAGTGGTCTATACAAAATTAGTATAAAAGGGACACACCCATCACATTCCCCTATCAATAAGAATTTCTTCAAATACAGTACCTGATTTCTGATTCCCTGGTGTAGATCTACTGGGTTTTAACTTATCTAATAATCCACATTTTCATCACAGTAACAGATATGATGCTTCTTGCACACTATACAATACCAGGGCCTATAATAGGAGGGCCATCGAAGCAATCACAGCTTATTTCCCTTTTGGAAAAATAGTAAGTTACATGCATTTCAGTGTTTTGCATACCCATGTACATATATAAGCATTAATATTTTTGTGTGCAAGTATATATTGTTAACTTTTTGTATACCCTACATCATATTCTGTGCCTAAGTTTATTTTCATGATTAATCTGAGAACTATTTCCCAACCACCTATCAACTATTATGTTTAGGATATCCATTTAGAATGGCATAAAATTTAATGCTACATCCTATTAGGAAGGGGTGTGGTAGTCCAGTGGGCAGACAATGAGGCACTACCCAGGGGGCCCAGGTTAAATTCCGGGTGATGCCTCCGGGCACCCTCAGTTTCACCCAAGCTTTGTACCATTTTTCGGGTACCAGGTCATCCTGGGAAAT
>LYUA01000385.1:40513-51883 GCA_002093875.1 Calopteryx splendens
TATATATATATATATATAGCTACATACATACACCCAAACGAGGTATATTAAATAAGGAATAATCGTATTTTTTTAACAACATACTCGCCCTCCAAATTTTGATGGACCCATCTCAAAGAAGTCACCGTTGGACTTGTCCACAGAACATGCCCCACCTTTTTTATCCCGTCTATAAAGACATACTGGAAGTCATTTTCATGGCTTCCAGCCATAGTCCTGTAAAATTAAATTCGACTACGAACAAACTTAACTTCACGCGAACGTCCTGTTGTTCACCTATGAGGAGTCTTAGATCCCCCCGCGCACAAACGCGTCTAACGTACAATTTTTCTGTTACCCACGTGTGGATGGAAACCAATGAAATTTCTAATATTTAATAATGTGCTCTGAGCAGTATTCGACGATCTTCCCTAACAAAGGCTGCAATGGTGTTAATGTTTGCTTCCATAACAGCAGTGACTAGAGCTCAGCGTACACCTTAAATAATCAGCCCGACGGTCGGTTTTGCAGGTGAGGGTAGAGCTCACCAACTACTAAGCCGAGCGGCGTGTGAAATTCACACATCAGGCTAGGGGCGCCAGTTAATTTCCCTATACCGCCTGTGATTTCCCAGAATGACCTGGTACCCGAAAAATGGCACACAGCTTGAGTGAAGCTGAGGGTGCCTAAAGGTGTCACCCGGAATCGAACCCGGCCCATCAGCACTCTACCTACTGGACTGCCGCGCCCCTAAATATAATATTATTATATATATTTATTTATTTAGCTATTTATAAATGTAATTAAAACATCTTAAACACAGACGCAGAGTTTTTAATTTTCATTTTAGTTTAATTTTATATTCCCGTCTAGGTATTTTAATAATATGACTCGGATAAAAATTCTAAAATAGAATAACACATTTGAAATTAAACAGCCCAAATAGTATTTTTATTATTTCCTCATTTGCAAAATTTCTCGCCAATAATGAGAATAGCCATCAAACGGATTTTCATAGCATGTAGTGGACATGGATTTTTAATTAAATTTTCCTTAATAAATTACGTTTATTAACCTTATATTTAATTTTAAATGGCCTCATATGTTATGCGAATTGATTGATACTAAAATATTCAGATGAAAAAAATGAATTAGCTGGATCCGGATTCAACTTTTGGTGGTTGTGGGTCGATTTTCTCCAATATTGAATGTTTTTTTATTTCATGACGTTTTTAAAGAAAATTAATTTCATGCTGATTTGACATCAGAATTAAAACTGTTTAGGGAGAAAATTTAATCACCGCACTGAAGGAAAAAAGAGGAAATATACGGAAAACTAATTTATAACACCAATAAAAAGTAATAAAAACATTTTATGAAGAAAATTAATAGTTTAGTTACGTTTTTTGTTATGTGCAAATTTCTGGAAAAGACTGGTACACACGTAGTCTCTACTACAATACTATGTTATACTTATATTCAGGAAATCTAGAGAAAAATGTAATCCTTGCAAATGTGGAGTCAAACCAAAGATCGACAGTAGCCTGGCACTCTTTGATTTGGCACTGGGGTTGAACTTTCAGATAAATGCGATATAATGAATGCCACCTATGCTGCGCGTCGTAAAACCTTATCACATGAGATACCTTTATCTCCAAATGTTCCTTATCTATAGAATTCTGAATGCTTCCTACTCGTTACTCACTTATTCATACTATGAAGGGGCTGATAACGGCACTATGTGACAATTAAATTAAAATGGCAATATGTTGACTCTTTCCTAAATCATTATATACGCGTCAATGATACTTAGGTAACTAGCTACAAATATAACACTCGTCCGTAGACCTCCTTCCACGGATTCCATTTCAAAATGTTGCAAATTTACCGTTTAAAAGTCTTTCTAATTTGTAAAAACAATCCAGAATGAATAACTTTTTCCGGTGAACTTACGTGGAAATAGTAAATATAACGAGCTTTTTACAAGAAAGGGGATAGTTATGGAAACAGAAATATTTTAAGAAAAAAAGTAGATATTTCAAATTGTTAACTATAGTTTTTCACGTGCTTTTACGACTAAACCTCTCTCAGAGTAATATAGAAACATTAACATAGACTCATCTTCACATTAAAATAGATAGCCAATCCTAGCATAATTACCGGTCCCTGGCTCAAAGAAGAATTCGAACCCGCGATCTTTTGATTGCCAGACTGACGAATTATCGACCTGAATACATCAGCTAGCCTTCACATAAGGAGAAGATCTTTAATTGATTATAGAGCAGGAACCGAACCACGCCACAAGTAATTGATGAAAGTATAGATTCAAAGTAGAGTTGCACAATAGTTCTTATGCTTTATAAAAAGCGTCATGGAAGATATTAAGAGATTTTATTTGGACAGGTGTGGAAAGAGATAAGAAAATTTCAGACTAAGAGAAATGTATGATATCTTTCTGTTAATCCCTCTCTAATAAAAATTGAAAAAATAAATTGAAAAGATCTACAAACTAACAGTTTGATGTCTTGCAAAATTTATCCGGAACCGTAGAAAAATTATAAATTTATAAATTAAATAAATACCTATGTAGACGGAATATTTATGTGAGAAAAAAATATATATGCTCACACATATACAATCTACCAACACTTTTCCAGTAATTACGTCAAATTACTATATTGCAAATTCCCCGGTCTCTATTTCACTGTAGCTCCTCCTGGTGTACCGTAGAGAAATTAATTAGAACCTGTACATACATTTCCTACCGAAAAAAGGAAGCGGTTACAAGTTCAAAATCACCAAAAGAATTTTTACTTAGCAAGCCGTAGTTAAAAGAAAAATATTGTGCGAAATGGATTTAAATAATCTGTGAAGTAGTTAAAACGCCATCCACTAATAAGGCCACTGAATAGGATCTAAAATTTCATACGAAAAAATATGCCAAAAAATTCTTTCTACGCAAAGATAGGCAAGCAGTAACACTTAGGCACTCATATGGTGTGTTCATATTGCCGACCATTTAACTTTGATTTTACCATCAAATCGTATCTAATATGGATAAAACATCTTTAGTAATATGGTTCTAACTTGAAGTATCAATTAGCTTTAAAACAACCGTGCATGGTCAACACAGCAGATGAAAACGTGAAGGAGGTAAGCTAATTCTCATAAATTAAGCATCGTCGTAAACAACATTAAACGTCGAACATGTTACACGCATATTTGGAGTCATTCCAGAAGACAATGATTTAAAGTATTGAATAAAAAACAGAGAATAGCTGCCCGGTACGCGAAAAACACCAACGAGAGATCATTAAGCGTCAAAATTACCACAAAATCCGGGATGTTAGCTCCTGTGGACATGCTGGCTCAGTTTCCCATTAAAATACAAAACATCATTTTGCAATTTTGATTATGGCATCGAGGACACAATCTGAATACCATACTGCAACGGGTCGTTGGGAAATAATTATTGAATATAGAACAGAATATTAAATGGTTAGTTCAAAGGATTTTTTTTCCTTCACAAGGCTGCACGCCCCTGCGAAGGCTAAGTAGTATTTTATGTTGGTACATGTTGGTGAAAGTGGATCACCTGGTGAAATTAGGAAACATATAACTTGATAAATAGATGAATAAAAAAATGAAGTTTGGAAAAGATGAGAATCTTATAGAAATAGCTGCCCAAAATAAAGGCAAATAAATAATAGGATTTTTTAAGTACTATATTATTTTTCGTAACAAATTATATGAGTGATTGAACAGAAAGCTAAAATAACTCACACCCCAAAGTTATAGTAAAATGAATATATTTAATGCCATCTGAAAAATTATGCTCTTTGTCTTTATGTGTTCTGATTTATTCTCATGTGTTCTGAGTGGTGATTAAATAAATGTAATAGTATAGTTGTTTGTATCGGCCGTTACTTGGTGTAAACGATTCATCATAAGTTTAAAAAACTTTATTTTTCCTCAAACTGTAGCTACTTGTCGTGAGGATGAAATAACTGTCGAAACCCGAGCTGTGCCAGATAAAGTTAGTGGAAAAATAAACTTTTTTTTATCTTTCAAAATGTAGAACTACGTGTGACTGCTGAAACAAACTAGTATAAACTAAGGAAAACTTCGTCTGAAAATTTGTTTGCACGAATTCCAGAAATAATGTAGGTTATTGCGAAGGAATGGAGTAATAGCATATGATATACACCGTGTATATGCATAGAGAACTTGGCATAGAAAAAAATATTTCGCTGCTAGTTTATAATCTTGAGCACTTTAAATTTTACCTATGTCAAAACGGCTGGAATAGTCTCCATGCATCGAAGAAAGTGGTAGATGTTATGTTAACTGATGCACATGAATAATCACTGTCAAACGTAATAAAAATGAGTTATAAAATTATTCATGCATGGGGTAACCGCGAGTATATTCCTAAGGTGTTTGATTAACGTCAAAGCGATGTTTTGCACTATTTAACCTGCGCTCCTAAAAACAGGAAATATAAAATAAACACAAGGAATAAAAATGAACACAAAATCAAAATATTTATTCAACGTGATGAATCAACAAGACGTGTAGAGTGGGAAGCGATTGGATTGTTCATGCTCAAGACATGCATGCATGCGTATAAATGTGAAAAAACCGGATCTGGAGTTTCGAAATAATATACATGATATGCGAAGAGTTTCAATAAAATAGAAAATCAGTAACTTCCATTAGCTGGGATAACTTGTCAGCTCTTCAATTCTTTCTCTTCTTATTTCTAAAGCCTATTCATTTTATTATTCGTGTCTTTAGCATTATGGTTGATCTGAATTTCAGCGTTAGTGCTCCCCTGTTACTTTCCCTATCTTCCCTCCTATATTGATCGCCGTATTTACCAACATGACATTTTGGTTTTCCCTCATCCTCACCCGTAATCTCTATAAGCTACTCTTTCCGTTCGCCGTAAGTGACTCTGACCGTTCAATTGATCTCCACATATTTCATTGCATCACATTCCTACTGTATTCTCTCTCCTTCGATATCCATTTCTCTTTCCGTGAACCTTATCTCTGCTTCTCCGGAGCGTTCTAAATGCTACAAATCCTTTCGTTTCCGTTGTTTTCACTACCACGCATAAACATAGTACGATAAAGTATGTTATACATAAGGGTTAATGAAAGCGTTTCCGAATTATAGGCTTGTTTTATTTGTTGTCAGTAAACATTCACTTGAGGTAAGAAGTCTGATTAGCTTGCTAGTGTTTTTTATTCGTACGCCGAAGACCATAGTTCAACCGACCAATTGTGGCATCATTTTCTATCCCTCATTTTTCTTCTTTTGTTTTACTTTTTAATCTATTTTCACTACTTTTTTTCTCGTAACGCCATTCCCACACTCATTCTAAATATTTATCTTAGTTTTTCCAAATATATATCTTATTTCTTTCACAAGTTCACGTTGTCTTGCATCTCTTTCTTGTACCGTTTTGCTAATATTTTTGTACCCCGTATCAATCAGTATGTACCGTTTTTCTCCCTAAACATGTGATTTTTTTCCACCTCAACTGGCATTGACGCCATTTCTTTACTCTCTATAAGAAAGGGTCCTGGGAAAATATCTTGAGTTGAAGAAATGACACTCACCACCCCATCCTATATTACTTAATCATCATGGGAAGGTTGGTGGTTGAAACGTTTTAGAATTGATTTAGTTGTATGCGATTAAATTGGAAGTGTTAAAGTCGATAGTTTTTTACTATCATGAATTGGAATCAAATAATGCTGCTCGTCATTATTGCGATATACCCGGAGATTATCTTAGATTAATGAAATGTGTCATTCGCAAATAGTTGTTATATACATTATTAGTCATGTACATGCAATTTGTTCATCGGTTTTATTGCGCTCAGTTTGCAATCGAGATAACCCCGCTGACGGACTTATCAGGCAGCCTTCTATACCATCCATAGGTGGCTTCCTCGTATCTAAAAATACGGCAAAGGATAATGACGCTTTTCTGCAAGAAGTTAAAGAACCTGGTTTCTTTTCTTGTCCTTTGATGACGACTGTATTTATTCCTTTTGCTTTTCATTTAGCCTTGTCAACCTCAAATAAATTAAAGAGTATATTTAGCATGGATAGGCAACCCTAGTACGCACTTCATCCAATCAAAGGACCGTGATTTAATTGGAACGAATTGTTCTAGGAGAGAGGATTTGTCAAAAGTACGTTTATATTAAGGGTCAAGTAACAAAGTCGAAGGTGAGATGTAGAGAGGAAAATGTTCGCAAATTTTCGTTGGCTATATGGTGTGCTTTGTAAACGTAGATATCATTGAAGTTTTTGTTCCATTACCATTAGGATATAATGGAAATGCAGAAGGAATGCTGCAGGAAATTTGTGAATGAAAGGAAGTGCATCAACATATGCTGTAAGGCATGGAATAATAAGGCGGAAGGTGATAAAAATAACCAGCCTTCGTCTCTCGAGGCTAATTAGGTTTTAATATGAATTTTGAAGCGAGAAATGGGCATATTCAACGGAACAAATAAATCAGGAAGGAAGGGGTACGGGGTCAAAAAGTGTTTTATTCGATTCCAATTGGGTGGAGAAATATCCCATACTGCTCGACTCTTTGTCGTTTAGATGTTTTTCCTCGTAACTAATAATATAATGAAAAAGTGAATGCACAGCAATCGGTTGTATGCGACGAACCTTGTCAACCACAGACAGGACCTTTTATTTCTCTAATGCAGTGTTTCACACACTCTTTTATCTCAGGACGCCTTTATACTCTTTAAAGGTTTTTGAAGGCCTAAATAGTTTTTTATGCTGGCTAAATTTATCGATATATTCTTTATTAGAAATAGCAGAACCTCTCAAAATGCAACTGGAAAACAAGAATACCATTTCCGCCAACATTTAATGGATTTGGTTGTATTTTAAAAACCTGATGAGCCTTGCGAGGTTCTTAAAAATAAATTTAAATAGCAGTAAAGATTAAAATCTTGCAAATAAGTATAGGAAATTCATTTTTAAAAACAATTCAGACATTTTTTTACCTGTGTAGAGAATAGTAAAATTCTCTAGATTTGAGCCTTAAGATATAATATGGAATGTATGGAATGGAATGGAAGGTATGCAATATTCTCTAATATCAGTGGGGTGACGACATTCAATAACATGCAGTTTGAAGTGAAGTGGTGGAACTTCTAACTCTCGAGTGTTTCAAGATAAACTATAGTAATAAAAAAGTTATTTAAAACATTGAATATATGAGCATCACGTGGGTTTTTTTGTGGCCAGGACTTTCACATAAAAGAATACCCTCTTCGACGATTAGCTGGTGTTTACGCAGGAGGAATACAACCAGAACAGCAAGTCCGGCCACGTCTTTAGATTTTTCCATTTGTCAGGCAAAGTTATAATTCTGCAGAAGAGATATTAACGCAGCCTTGATGCTTACAGTTTATTCATTAATTTGACGAGTTACTTCGCGTTGGAAAGTGGCAGTGCTATGATTTCTTCAACTCAATTTCCATCCAGCAGGCATTCAGCAATGCCAACCGTATAAGCCTTTGTTATTCTCTCAGCTATTGTGAGCCGTTATCCATCCATTGCAATATGATAAGTTACCCTGATAGATCCTTCAGTGGCTCTTTCATTTCTAGTTTGAAAAGCTCTAAAAACGATGTTTTGGATTTTAAACAGCTCATCTAGTCTTGGTTTCAAATATTCAATATCCTTTTCTTTAAAATCTGAATGATTGATCTTAAAATGTCGCCGCAGCTTAACTGGCTGTGGTTATACTTAGACGTACCTGTGGGTGACTTGAAGGGCCCCCCTTGGCCCATGGGGCATCTAACAAATTTCCGTTTTATAATCTTATTTTCTGTGGATGTAGACAAGCTAGATAGGTCTAAAAAATGATATATTACATGTATTTCAATATTTTATTGATATTCATTTTTAAAATAGAAATGTAACCATTTAATAAAAGATATTTTTGTATAAATAATAATTAGCCTAAGATTTTTTCAAAAGCTAGGAAATTGCATAAATTTTGTAGCTAGGTATACATACAATTCAAGTGATTATAAAAGTTATTAATAACGGGTATTATTTAGATATTTCAACTAAGAAAATTTTTCTAAATTACAGAAAATATTATTTAAAAATAAGGCAAACAACTTTACTTACTACTCGTTTTTATTTCCTCATAGGCGCGTGGAAAATTTCAGAGTTTTGAAGCATGATTTATTGAACAATAATGAGTTTATATAGATTAAAGCAGCAATGAATTAGTGGAAGCATGAATAGCTAGTGGGAGCACAGTGGAAATACTAGGAGCAAACTTAGTTAATATCTGAAAAGGAGCAAATTTATATCCTTAACTAGGCATGGTGAACTTATGGCACGTGTGTTCATGGTCATGCTGTAGTAATGTTGCGGCTTGCCACTCGCATTTGAAATTTTTAAACATTAATCACACAAATCGCATGTTAGGATAAAGCCAAGTTCTCTCAATTAATAAAGGTTGACTACCCATAGCCCAACCATGACCTACTAGTACCTTAGAATGTCTGGGGAAAATATGAATAAAGACGCATGCATAATCCATCACTTGCCAGTGCGATGACGACATCATGCGTCGCATAGTAGCTCGGAAACTCCGCCTTTATAATCGTGAGATAGAGAGAGAGTGAAAAAACAAATAACCTCCTAGTATTATTATGAAAATAGTGTAGACCTCACGTGCCCTGTGAAAGGGTCTCGGGGGCCCACAGAGTTACGCGGACTACACTTTGAGAAACACTGCTCTAGGGTGTTTCAGCTTTATGCCGAGTTTCCTTTGCTATCTTTTTTATTTCCCTGAACGTATCGCAGTCAATATACGGCTTCCTGCTCTGGCATTCGGACACGTAGGTATACACATGTATGATAGAAATCAGGAAATATTAGGTTAGGGACATATTTTTATAAAATTTCTTCTCTTTGTCAGAAAAGAACCTACGCAAGGCAAACACTTACAGATTTAATAATGAATATAGGTTTCTTGCGCGCTGAAAGTAACTGGGATAAGAAAAATTAAGTTCACTTGATAAGAAAAATAAATCTAATAAATTAAGCCATTTTACTTTACTTTTCAAAATAAATTATTTATTTTTGCCTTAAAGACTATACAAAGGCTTTATAACGCGGTTTATTTTACTCCAAGAGGTGATTTTAGTTCAAAAGAAAGGGAATTCAGCAGTGGGAAAAATATCAGGCTGATATTTTACGATAAAGCAAAAAATAAAATAATTCTCTCCATAAGATATTTTGTCAGTGAAGAGGTTTTTTATTACAATGGACTATTAGAACAAATAATAGACATAAATGTATTACACAATGTATTCATACCTCAGATGACATACCTTATACATAGACATACCATTCATTAGACATACCATTCATACCTTACCACAACACAAGCTTAATCCTGATTAGTCGTTAATGTTTTGTCCAACTATAAGCAATATTTTCATCATATTTGTTATGCTCATTCGTATTTTTTCATGGCTGTTGATCCAAACTTCATATTCTAAATTCTCCTATCCACAAATTTGCGCATACATACTTTTGATAGTGTAATTAATTTTAATTTATTTGTCCAAATATTTAGGGATTTGAATCGAGGAATAGTTACATGTCACATAATGATGCGTCTAAAATATCTGTTCCGGACTTTGAGAGTGTTGAGGGCTCATGCGGGTGTTTTTTAATGTTTATTCGTTAGGAAGAACATTTGCAAACCGAGTGTGATATTTAAAAGGATAATTGCTGGGCCTCAATAATAAATGGAAATTAATCCGAATACCATGCCGTACAGCGTACTGATACACCATCGACGGCAGTCTATACTCCACTAACGAGAAAGCATTCTCTGAAAAGTGTACTGACTACATCTTTTTAAATTATTTTCCAGAACTTAAAACCGTACATTAAATTTAAATCTGTTAAGCCTCTTCTTACTTTCACCGAAATTAACATTGCAATTCAATCATCGTTCCCTTCTCTCAATCATCTCTCATCTCAATCCCCCGTAGCAAAAATCTCTCCGGTTTGACTTCACATTAGATGCATGCAGGGCATGGAATTGATTCTCCTCTAGGTATGTAATTTTTTTGGCTAACCAAATATGAAAAAATGTACGCCAATATTCTTCAAAAAGATTAAATCACGATATCAGTCCGATGGTTTTGCCGGACTGAAGTAGCATCGCGTGGCTTGAATAAACACATTGCTTGCGCTTCTCCCGCAAATACCTTTAGCAACAAAAGAGTGGAATGTATGCAAACACGGAACTAGCGCTGTGAATCTCGGTAGACGGAAAACACTCCAACGGACGACCCGAAAGCCACATCCGCTCCCCACATTGTGAGTGCAAAGTTACTTGCACCTAGTGTTAATGCTCGAGATCAGAATGTGCAGTCTGTAGAGATTATACCATGAAGAACAGCTTGGCGTAAAGTATCTTCCATCGATAACTTCAATTACGTATTTAAATTTTTTTACTTGGGGTATTCACACTCTTTGTAACCACGCTCGATCATAACTAGAATGGAATGCCAGAGGACACGACCTGGCTCGGTAAGACAATGAATACAATACTCACAATTTTACACCGTTCAACTCTGGTTAGGCGTTCAAAGTTTCCTTTGTAGCAATATGTGAGCTTTCAAAACACATCTGCCTTTCATGATTTCATGTCGAGGAAATGTAACATGAGTGTTGCTAAGTCTATTGTCAAATTTCCGAGGAATTGCGAGGCCGATTACGCGAGGAATTTCGCGAAGACAAGGACGTGAAGATGATGAAAATGGACGAGGAATATAACGTTCCCACTTATATCATACAGAGGCAGACTTCCCCATGAATACTGCTATCATATTTTCTGCTAATATATATAACATGGTAGTATTCAAACCGAAGGGTTGATTGTAATACCCTCAGGTCGACATATGGTAGATCCTCCAAACTCTAACCCACCCATTGTATGGCCCCTGAAGATGATGATGGTGGCTTTTTAAGTGTGTCAACATAATGCCGTGAAAAAATTAGTGTAACTTCATACATTTCCCGTTTTAAAATTGGAAAATGTGTTCATGAAATTGACGCGGAGTAGTAACATTACGCAAGAATTTGAGGAAAATGAAGTTTTATCTAGTTTTTATTTTGTTTTCATGTACCATCATAATAGTCATAAGTCTGAAAGTGATCAATAGAGATACCTGTTAAAAAATAAATTACTAGAAATTCGCTTTGCAAAAGCTAATGAAAGAAAACGAATTTTACACTCGATTGTGTCAGGCTAGACAACGTGGAAATTCATTGTAAATGAAAAAGGAATACTAAGTATTTTCCA
>LYUA01000385.1:63930-75945 GCA_002093875.1 Calopteryx splendens
ATATATATATATATATATATATATATATATATATATGCACACACATTGGGGAACAGTAAAAAGTCACATAGTAAATGGGAATCTAGAGTCAAACGAAGTCAGGATTAAATGATTAAATTGAGGATGGAGAACGCTAAACTAAATAGAGTACATACTTCACATGGATTTTGGCAATAGATTCAGCAAAAATATTTGCTATGTTTGTCCATGCATTATCGTGGTTCAGCATCCAGCCTGTTGCTTTTAAATGTAGCGTTAGCGATGTATATGCCTTGGATAATTTTCGGCTCATCCCTATAGTATGCTCCATTTACAGCTGTGTATTATGGTACGACGTGCTTATAACCCATTTCCTAAATACCGAAAAATGATTATGGCCATATCTTTCCCAGTAAAAGCCACCGCTTTGGTTTATTTTGCTGCTGGCGATGCCGGAAATTTCCACTTAGAATTTTGTTGCTTGCTCTCTGGATCAATGTTATGTATTCAGGTTCTGTCTGCAGAAATAAACTTCGAAAGAAACTCCTCAGCTTCCTGTAGCATCAACTTTAATTGTGAATAGACCTGCACGCGAACTTCCTATTGTGTGTGTATGAGCAGTCTCGGATCCTTCCCCGAACAAACACGTCCCACGTACAATGTTTCCGTTTCCCACCGTGTGGGTAGCGCCCAATGAAACTTTCAATATTTTTGATGGTGCTTTAAATATTATTCAACGGTCTTCTCTCACAATGGCAGCAGCGGTGCTAATGTTTACTCCTTTAGGAGCTTAGACTAGAGCTCTGCGTACACCTTCCTTTGAAATCGATTGTCTTCCCCTATTTAAACATTTAAAAATATCTTCTTTATGTTTCATAGGGAAAAAAGAATTTAAATAACCCTCCTATTGCATTTAATGGGTCTCGGCTGACGATTTTCTCACATTCTATTACCTGAAGATGGACGACTCTACGGAAATAACCAGCCATAGTTTGCTGATCTAGTAGTACATAAACCATTATTGTGTGATATTGGTTGGGTTTTAATGAAAGGTATATAGCTACAAATTTAAAAATGGCTAATGTGGCATTCCCTCGCCCGTAAGGGTTAAAACTTTGAAAGTACATATTCAATACGAGAGTTTCCACTCAAGATATCGGGAACGTCTATTTCACAGACTTATTTGAAGGTTAAAATAGTGACAAATTGAAAGGTGGAATAATGGCTACTCAAAACCTCCCCTTTTTATCCGCTCTGATTATTTTATTTCATTGCCTAACTATCACCCTCTACTGAGTTTCAAGTGAGTCAAGTGATTCAGGTACCTTTGTTTTAAAATACTTCCATGATTGAAATCAATGGCCGTGACGTGATCGCCGTACGCAGGCGTATCTGCGTCCTCAAACCCTCCTCAAAAATGCATGCCGCTCCGTGGATTTCCAAGAGAATTAGAAGTCTCCCAGTGAAAACATGGTGGTGACTCAGTTCTTACACTCACGACCAAAATGCGTGTCGAATGAGATTAAGGCTTCAATTGGTAACCTTAGCGCCTCGTGGCAAATCTAGACTCTTCCCAAATGGGAGGACGATGAGATGGCGTCGAAGGAGAATCAGGTGTGGGCAGAGGTGAGGAGGGTTGGCAGGGACGAAGTGGGTGATGACCCTCCTCAAATCGCCAATGGGAGTCCGTAATTTGCGATGGATATATTTCGAAAACAGAGAAAACGTCAAAAAAAAGGCGAATTTATCGAAGAGGCATTCAAACGCTTTCTGTCACAAAGTAGGTATTTTAACTTTAACATGTTCACAAGTTTGCCTTAAATTTAGGGAATTTCCTTGACCCATAGAAAATAAATTTTTCCGCACCTCATCTGACTCCTAGCCATTGGGGGACGTTTGAGGATTCCTCAGTCATAAACGCGAATAATTTTATTTCACACATAATATTTACACACACATATTAATATATTTTATTTCATATTTGATTTCTTGTGTTTTTGTGACAGTTAATACAGTTCCTTATAGTTTAAGTGCCTGAGCTAAGTGAGTGTAAACGGTTTTATAAATTGACCAAATGCATGGTTTTCAATATCTTTCCAGAGTTTTTGTGAACTATGGTAGAAAAGATGAAGAAATTAAAGTCACATGCAAACCCAGGCAGGATGGTTTTTGGTAGTATGTGTGGTATATTAGAAAATAAATTTTTGTGTAAGAAATCAAAAATAACGGACTATCATTTTACAAAAGCAAAATTTGGTTATGTCAGGATATGCATAAATGTCGAATAAATTCGGTACGCATGGGATCCTTGAGGATATTTGCAGTAATAATAGAAGAGATGATAATGAATGAATGTGGTTTGGATCCACCTGTGATAGACATTAATGAAAGAAGTGTGCTACTTCGTGGGTCAGTCATGTTGCGAGGATGAAGAGTCGAATCACCAAGCGAGATAAATGAGTAGAGCAAATGGAATTAGCGGAAGGAGTAGACTAAGAAGGTGATGGGTGAATGTAGTCGAAGGGACTCTAAAGGTGAGTCATGTATCGGAAACTCATAAGGGCATTCACGAATGCCTTTCAGCTCCACAGCCATGCATTGTACATGAAACAATGTAAAAATGTGACAGTGACAAAAGATGTTTGCAAGGACAGGGCAGTAGGGAGGAAGTTGATAAAAGTATGTCCTTGAAATAAAATTTAAATTAGGCTTCTTTGAATTTGTCTAACCTGAAAGGGAACGGCGTGAAGAGCATTCATGTTTGCATGTACTCAATTGTGTATGCAAATGACGCGGGAGTCCAAAGTTTGATTCCGGGTGACGCCTCCGGGAACCCTCCACTTCACCCAAGCTGTGTGATTTTACGGGTAGGTACCATGTGATCCTGGGAAATAGCAGGCATCGTGGGGAAGGGAATTGGCCCCCCTACCCTGGTCTGTGAATTTCACGCACCTTTGGGCTTGGGTGGGCTCTACCCTCACCTACCAAACCAACCTTCGGGTTGATTACTGTGATAATGATGTGTGCATGACTATACAAATTGTTATTTTAGCAATGAAGTACCACTCAGCGATTTGGTTGACACAAAGATTACCTAAAGAGGGAGATTATCATACCCACTCGAAAGCGTCACTATTGCCACCCATTATTTCGTAGTAGTTAAGGTATAAATTCCTGCTGAAGTAGTAGAGAAAACCCATTGCTTGGCTAGTTACTCGAATACGCTGCTTGGAGCGGGGTGGTTACATACCGGCGTAAAAGTAAGGCAGTGAGTAGAGAAAATGATGAAAATGAAGTGGAATTAATCTGCCCATGCAGTCGGAAGAAGTTTCATTATTTCCAAGACACGGTATAATTGTTCCATTTGTGATAACTGGTGTGAGATATGGTGAACTTATCCATGCGTCACCCATTTTTTACTAAACACCGGTTTTTATTAAACAGCAGGTTTTATTAAAAAAGAAAAGTTACCTTTCCGTGCTGCATTTTCATTTCTATTTCAATTAAATGGTCTATTTTACGAAGTAAATGCTTTCCTTTATTTTTATTTGAGTGGTTATGTCATACTCAGAGTTTCCGTAGGAAGCAATGAGCTGATGCACAGAGCTCCAGATATCTAAACCGAATAGCCAAAATTAATAACGGTGTGAAATAGATTGATAAAATAAATATGGTTGCTTGATTAGTAGTTTTAACATTAAATAGGCTTAAAGTACTATTTCGAACAATTTTTACCCAGAAATTATATTACTAAAATTTAATAACACAAAAACTGAAAAACTGTAAGACTAAATGCCAATTCTATTATAACGAACAGTATTTCACAACTCATCGATATTGAAAAACTTTTTCGGTTGAGCATGATACAAAACGGTAAGAGGTAAAATTTATAAACAACATCATTTAAGCATTTGTAATTTTATCTTTTTTTAAATTCACTACATATATAAAATATTAAAAATATTGTAATGCAAAGTAATTTTCTTGAAATATTTAAATTTTACACAGTAATCTAAATACACTACACAGAAAAATTGTTATTTATTACTGAGAGTTGATAAACAATTACGCATAAAAATTTGAATCCCCATGATAATTACATAATTATAGTATTTAGCGAAAATGAAGGTATTGCCATTGTTAACGGAAACAATTTTGGTGCGAAGCTATGGTAATTCAAAAATATTTGCATTCGATTAAAATTCTATCTGTATCTAAGTTATTTTCTACTTCTCGCAACTTGCTCTTAGCGATATCTACACAAGCTTAAGTAGCTCAACCCGCCATCGAACGCTATCTCTATTGGAATTTTTTCACTTTAAATCAGTCTCTGGCTTTACAACATTGAATATAATGTAATAAGCAGAATATTGAAATCTATCATTGTATGCTTCCTATTAAGTTTCTTCGTAGCTTCCTTTCTAAATATTAAGTAATCGATATTTCCAGCCTAATATGCTGCCGATAACATCCCAATTGTGAATAGAGCTGAATTAACAATAGTTCTACCATTAGTTAAAGTTCTGTGTGAGATTTTCGGCATATAATACCATTTATAAAGAACTACGTGCATTTTAATGGCGTTAATTTTCTATTTATCTAGTTTATATTGTATTGGATTCCGCCATGCAACTAAATGACGGCCTTCACGCCTTGAGCTAGCGTTACCGACAATTATTCATGAGCAGAGGAACGAGGGAGATCAAGAACAGAATTGAGAAACGTTCCCTACTTCTATGTAAAATCATTGCTTGCATGTGCTTTGGCCTGAGGCACCCTGATAAACCAGTGACCAACCAACATTTACCCTATGCTTAGCTTTCTCTGAGTCCACCCCTCATTCCCCTTTTAACACGTCAACCAAAATCTCCTTTTCCCTCTCCTCCTCTTTATCATGTGTGCGTTAAGTGATAATCTTCCGTTTGCATCACTCTCTGCTTCTGCCCGTTCTAAGCGTCATCCGCTGATAATAAATAACCTCCACTTCCTTACACTCAAGAATCCAATGTGCACGACTGCCGCAGATTATTTTAGAGATTGCCTGCGAGTTGTTGAAAGCATGATGGATATGTGTATTTCATTTATTTTCGAGTCCTATGTTCTTACTTTGAAATTTTTGTTTTGATTGCCATGCACTTTCAATTAACTTTATGGTATCCGTAGGCTTCTTCGCTCGTCCATATTTTCTCAAATTCCCTACTATAGGTGAAACAGAAATTCTTAATCGGTCTCGGCATTTCCCCTCATATTAGCCGCAGTGTAAGGCTATAAGATTCTTCCTACAGTTCTCTAAAACGCAGTAGATGCGAATATGATAAAATTCTTGTTAGATTCAGAGGGCTTAGCGTTTTCATTCAGAGATTTCTCAGAAGGTAGCGCGTGGTCGGGGCTAATTATTTTTTATATACGCTATGAAATGATTTGTTAATATGCTAATAATAAAATCATCCCGAATTACGACGGAATTTTTTATGTTAAGCTTGTTAAAGTATCGTCCAAATTGTAATTTTACTTTAATGTTCGTTCAACATCCATACATCCTTTAGCAAATTAATTTTTGATTATTTGACTAATGCTTCATAGATGAAATAAAAAGAGTTTATATGAAACGGCAATGACCAAAATACCTATTATATAAAAATGAATAAGAAATTCAAAAACGTATTTTTCCCCACTTCTGTTTCTCAATTTCCTACTTCTACACTTCAATGGAAATAGTAATTGTTTCACACATACCTGCTTGATTTTCTCTGCCTCCAAAAATTAATAAAAATAGTAGTGGTTTAGGACTTCACATTTTTTTAGTTTTATTTTCCTAAAACGGAGGATATTCCGAATTAGTTGAGTTTTATGAATTTGTTCAATTGGATTCTCCGTCTAGATCTCTGCACATCACGCCTTACTCGATTAAGAGTACAAGAAAATATGGAGGGACTTCAGCTACCGAACAATTTGCCTGCTAAGATATCCAGCATTCTGGAATGATAAGTGCGAATCATATCCTCATAGCGTAAACCTTTGGAAGGGGAAGAGAGAATAATGTTTTCGGAATAATAAACTCTGACATTTCGATCGCTGGCGTAAATATGGTGAGGTGCAATGGCCTCATTTGGTAGTGGTTATCTACGGAAATAATCCACCGTCCACACTGGGAAAATGCATCGTAAGCGATTTTTTAGCGAAAAGTGTGTTACACCAATTTTTTCAAATTCTGTGATGGGCAGCGGACATTCTATCCTACGGAACTGTGCTCATTTTCATGAAGCATGACATTTAGAACAAAGAAGAGAGGGAATTTTTTATTGGATTTCATGTCATGTTAATTTATCAGGAATCAAAGAGAAATAATAACTAATTAAAAGAGCCCTAAGATTCCCAGAGAATTATAGACAACTAAAACTTTTTTTATAGATATAGTGTTTCGGTGATTCGGATTTGTTTTTAATTCCCTACATTTGTCCATTGCAACGATCTGATTTCATAACCCAGTAAAATATAATCGAAATAAAGATAAATAGTGAAATTCTACATGCTAGATATTCACATTTCCTCTGGTTAAGTAATTAATTATTGTGAATCGACTTCAATTTGGTGATAGTATGTGGTCATTTTCCCCATTGAAGAAAATTTCATGATGAGAAAGCAATGATTAATGCTACTGCTTTGATCAAATGAGTGAAAAGCATCAAAGTCCAAATAAAATTATGATAGGGCACCTCTATGACGCACTAAAGTGCAATCAAAATTATCAGCAAATGAGTCAAAGCATGTATCTCAATTTACGCTTATTTCAATCAACATCTTCCGCGACCTTTAGGAAACAGTTAAAATAGAAAAGACCATATAATTAGTCTCCTTTGATTGGAAGTGTGTAGTGCCCATTTTTTCTGGTCGCGACCTCATTTCAATGGAGCGATCAATCAGTGTCCGATGGCCAGCCCAACGCTCATGTCAAAGCAAATTAAATTCATTGAGAACGTAAATCTTCCACGAATTTTAGCCGCAACTGTGAATTTAAAATACGGGTTTAATTAATAGCACGCGTTCAAGCAGTCAACACCATATTTGTTTGACGTGGCAATAGGTGCAGTTTCGAAATTCTAGTCAAAAAGGGATTATAGAATTGATCAAACGTTTATTTCAAAATATAATACGTATCTTCGGGGAGGGCGTCATAAAATATTTACTCATTTAACTCATAGCAAATAATTAAAGTTTTTCTTATTAATTTACGCTTGGTAATAATTAATTTTCTAGGTAATTGACGCTCGTTGTGGTTAAAATGAAGATGATATTCCTTCTTTCAACACGCTTTGAATTTATTTTCCAATTGCCCAACCAAATGAGAGTCAATTTCCCAATCACTTTCGATCAAAGTATCACTTATTCATTAAATAGTGCTATCCGCATTCAATTGATCTACGGCTCTGAGATCCAATATGGAAGTGACAGAGAATTTGAATTTCACTTGAGCGAAAACCGAGGCGACGTCACTCGTTTCAGATTCATGGCATGAACACCAAAAAGCTTTTTAGAGTCACTCACTTAGGCTAAGTAGAATTTTTTACGATGAAAAGTTACTTTTAGTCCTGGGAAAAGGTCTTGAATGGCAGATCTTTCAGAAAAGACAGCAAAGCTCTTACCAAAAAAACCTGTTGAAAAAATGGACCCCAGACAAAATCAAACGACAATTTGTCTCCCAAAATAGAAAAACGGTTTTCGTACATTATGTGCATGCGCTCACGGAACCACGAAGGTGATGAGACCAATTATTTCGTCCAGAATGAATCTCGAACGAATTGATATTTTACATTTAATTCCTTCACGAGCCTGCACGGTCACCTCAGAACGTTTCACGCTCCCCGGGGAACACTAAATATCATGGTCGTGAATTCACCACGAATCCAATCTCGGGTCTGAATTTTAAAATTCCATGCGAGAGGTTTTTGTGAGAATAATCTTACGATGCAATACGACCAGAGCCGTTGGAGCAACTTGAAAAGCAAATTAAAAACTCCTCCGGTTCCTATTCCAGTATAATCTCAGCGCGGGTCTCAGTTGTGGAATGTTTCCTCTTGCGCTCCCTCAGTCAACGCTTACGTCGGAACAGCTGGTATCACCCTCGTCGCTCCCTAATTGCAGTGGAATATGAGGCGGGCTGGAGATGAAGCATTTATACAGCAATTGGAAAGCTCCGGTCGCCCTAATTATTGGTTGCTAGTGGTGCACCTTTGACTGCGAGGCGTACTCCGGTCGCTGCCGCACTTCCATCGATCCGGATCAATGAGCTCCACAAGCGGCTACAGCACACGTGGAAGGCAATTACGAAGACTACCCACGCCATATTTAATGACACCGATTAGAATTAATAATCTGTGTACTCAATTAAATACAATTTTGATTTTGCTATCTAGGAATTTCTCGATAACTGTTACCCCACGTGCGGCAGGTTTCGCTTTAAGACTATTTCCAGAGGCTGCTAATTGAGGGTTCAAATAGTGTAGAGAGAACAGCCGGAACACTTATGCAATAAAACAAGAGGTCTTCAGTACTTTTAAGAGCATCATTAACTACGCGATTAGGTAGATCGAATTAGGAACAAGTTATTTCGATCTAGTTGCCGACTACCGCTGTTGGATAATTATGTTACACTCTAGAATTTACTGCTGACTTGCAGACTTTTATTAAAGCGAAACATAACGAGCACAGACTAGTGTTAAGTAACTCGGATATAACAAAAGAATTACTCTAAGGAGCTTATAGATGTGAATACTAATATTTCCCGCGCTCTATAAGCTAGCATGAAAGACCAAGGTTTAACCCGTCAGCAGCAGTTTTAATAGTTATAACGTATGCTACCGTACGTGAATACGCAGATTTAGTTCATAGCTCCTTCGTATTAAACTCGAAATTGGTATTCAATTCTACATTCATATTGGTCCCACCGTTTTTATTTTGCAATCAAATAACGTTCTACTTTCACTCGCTTGAGTGACCAAGTTACTGCACATGATTTCGACGCAAAATTAAACCCTATCAGACAATAACGTACCACGGCGACAACCAATACATTTCATGGGTGATTCGTGTCCTAGTTGAGTTACCCCCCTCAGAGCTTTCCTAGTGCGGTGATACGGGTAAAAAATATTGGATTTTTGATTAGTCCTCGAAGATAACGTGATAAAAGAAATTTCATCAGCAAAATTATTGGAGGAATGAATCGGAACTTCTCTCCCCACTCCTCCACTATTTCTATCAACAACAGAAATCCGCCTGTGCTCACTCTACCCACATTTCTGTTTTTTTTTCCTCGAAACTAAGGGAACCTGCCATTGACATCTCGGAGTGATTCGCCAATACATGCATGATCATAATCATGAGAATTTCACTGAACGGTGAATATTTAGCTTAATCCATGAAAGAGACTGTTGTAGGATAATTATACAGCATTGGGCCACGCGATTACGAAGTCACACTTTACGCTTCCTAAACACGGAACGTCATGTACAGAACGGATAGTAGTTAAGGGAAGTGGTATTAACCTGGATAACCGATAGATTGGGCAGAAATAAACTTTGAGGCATTGTTAGGAAAGGGCGGATTAAGGTCGGAAAAATACGACCTGAGTTTGTATGTCATTGTTAGCCGATCCTTTCAAAAAAATGTTCCTAAATAGCACATGGCATTGATCCGATACGCAATATACTGAAAATAACTGGATTCGATATAACGGGAAAGCGTGTATCATGGGGAAAATAAAGATTAGTTTTTTATTGGGAATATTTTAACTCCATCACTCACAAAATGACTTTCATTAAAATGAATACACGATAAAATTAATAAAAGAGGAATTTAAATGTAATTCATTCAAAAAGCACAAATCATTCCATAAATTAGTTTTAATCAAATTTCAAACGACTGAGCGGGTTCTTTCGCCTGGAAACATTATGAACGCGAGTCGATGAAATTTATTTTAAGATCAAAAATCGAATAAAGGGAAAATAAAAATCTTATTTCTGAGTCGCAATTTTTTTCCATCATTTTCGGAGTGTCGTTCAAAAGAAAAAAAAGGGGATCCTGGCTGTTAATCTCTTCGCAACAAGATGTACACTCGTTTGAAGCCACTAACTCGGATAAAATATTTGCTCATAGGGAAGAAGCGATAAATATTTTCTTAAAAGTAACTTAACCTGACTAAAATTATAACAGCTTTAGTTATAGTATTCCTTGAAGTGTAAGGAAACAATAGAAAATACATTGCTTTAAAATCTGTCCATAGTATAAATTCGCTGTCCATGATGGTTGATGAAACGTAACCTGCACTTAATAAAACCAGAACATAGTGAAACCTGATACCAAGTAGGCTTTTCTCTCATCAGGCTTTTCAAACAGCGTGTAATGAATATGAAACAACTTTTGGAGGCATCATTTTATTAGTCAATAAATTACATGTCTTTAAACCCAGTGAAGAGCTATTCCAGTCTGTTACTTCTAAGTATTTTTCTGTTTTTGTTGGACCGTGCACTTTCTGTCTGCAAATTCCGAAATGCCTGATGTGAAGGAGTCAAGTTTTTAACATTAAGTTTGTTTCAAGCTCAATAAAGCTGTTGCAGAAACCCACCAAATGCTAGAGGAGGCTTTTTATAAGCATTTTATAAGCCAAGCAAGAACAGTAGTGTGTATTAAAGGTTTCAAGATGGCCGGGAATCTGTGGAGGATGACAAACATTAGAGTCAGTCATCATCTTTCACAGCTCCAGAAAATATCCTTATAGTGCGTCCATTGGTCCTTGAGAACCGAAATCAGGCAATCCATAACGTTTGTAATAGGGTTGGACTGTCGCATGGAACATGTCAACGTATTCTATTGAATGGACATGAAACGATTTGCAGAGAAGTTTGTCCGGAGATCATCTGGGTGTGCTTTGAGTTGCAACCAACAAATCCTATGACGTTAACTTCTCTCTAGAGTCATGGCTGCCGATGAATCATGGGTCTACGGTTATGACCCTGGCAAGCAGCAATCTGCACTGTAGAATTCATTTCGGAATCCGCATACAGAGAGGAACACTAACAACAAAAACTAAGTTAGTCTATGTTTATGAATACCCTGTAACTTCAAAGAGGAACACTTAACCTGTTTTTTTTAAACTCCTGTGAAGCGTTTAATAATCATGTCCAATGACTCGGATCCTCTGACTATTACACAACATGGGACTTTATAAGGAGCGAGTACGCTTTTCTTTAACAGCCAATAAGAAATGCTGTTAGTGTAAAGAAGAAAAAAATCCATTAAAAAAATTCCAATCATTTGATGCTACCGACGACAAAGTGATTTGAAAAAGAGATGAAAATAGTTTCCCACTGCGCGCGCAGTCACTCAACATAACCGCGTTCCTAATTAGTCAAATATGTACGAGCGTTTGTCGTTTGGGTGGGGTTGTGGTGAGCGTGGGAGGAAATGAGCCTAGATGGAACCTAACCGCAGTTTCCAGAAGTTTCCCTCGTCGGATGCGGCGAGCAAGAATTTGGTGTGGAGTCATTATGTATCAGGAGTGATTCCTCACCTGATCAATGAATTAACTCAAATTGCCATTAGCACAAGACGCGGTCGCCTCGGAACAAAGGAACGCGTCTCCGGGCTCACTTCCCAATGCGCCCATCCAGGCATTGACAAATGTTTAACGGGTAACCGCGGTAAGA
Organism: Calopteryx splendens; assembly: GCA_002093875.1. Classification (NCBI taxonomy): domain Eukaryota; kingdom Metazoa; phylum Arthropoda; class Insecta; order Odonata; family Calopterygidae; genus Calopteryx; species Calopteryx splendens. The sequence continues at coordinate 75,612 of LYUA01000385.1, forward strand.
CGAGGGGCGGTGTAGGTGGCCGATGCCGATGGAAACGGGTCGGCGGAAGAGAGTGGGGAGATTTGCACTGCCCCTTATAAGAGGGAAGCCGTGAGGAGTCCGCGAAGTATGAAATAAAACCCTGACGGAACTCGGCCGTCTGCTGCTATGGCGTCCTATCGTTTCCACTGGATCGATGGAAGCGGAATAATTACTCGGGCATCCCTTAATAGAAAAGATGGCCAAGGAAGGGTGAGTCGCCAACAGGCAAAGGATCCTCCTTTCCACATCGCTCTTCCCCTCCCACACCATTCCCTCCGCCTACCACCCCTTCCCCTCTCGCCCCCCCCCATTC
>LYUA01000385.1:77495-93142 GCA_002093875.1 Calopteryx splendens
AGTAAGATATCCTGTGTTGTTATCCGCCGGCATATCATTTCTTATTTGGAATCATAAACCCTGAAAATCGCTTGGCCGTAAAGCTTTTCCTGAAAACTTTTTCCATACCATGCTCTCTTCTGATACATGTAATCCTACTATCTTATCTAATGTAACGTAAGAAGGTATAAGCGAACTAAAGAAGCGAATGCACATTTACGAAAATAGGCCAAAATAAAACGTGCCTGGCAGCATATTAAGGCAGGTTTTTTGTTATTCCGAAAAGCAGGAAAAGGTTAATCCATATCAGCTTTTATTCAATAATCTTAAAAGTATGTACTCAGTACAATATCTAAAAAAATAAAATGATAACTGGGAAGAAGTCAAATCTCTTTGAGCTATCTGACGCGGGATATGTTATCTTTGTTTTTAACGAGCGGCACTAGTGAGGATTACGCAGCTTGTTTTGATCCTACGTAGTGGATGCACGTGAAAATGCTATTTCATATTTACAGAAAGTTTTATTTCAGGTGCCTGCGGGTCTTTTTCGCCAGTATTTCCTTTCTTTCAGTCAATGAATGGACTCTGAGACCTAGTAAGCATTTTACTGAAAACGCTTTTTCAAAATTTTCTTTATTCATTCCACGGACCTGGAGTGCTCAGAAATGTTATTGAACTATTCAGCGGAAGTTTATGCCTACGTAAAGACGGCACTCATTTGCAGCCACGTTTTCATATTCGTGAGTGAGCCCGTAGTTCGAGTACCCGCCTCTTACAAGATGCGCTTTCCGAAGCGAGTTGTCATCAAATGGAGCTTACGCGGCTTAATGCCTGTTCCAGTGGATAAATTCGGTTTCGGTATCTACGACTCATATATTCCAGCATCCCTTATCTTTAGAAATTGGAATTACGCGACACATTGGTATATTTCTCGTACGTGAAGTGATGAGAAAGCTTTCATGCCGTATGAAATTCTCAAGTGCAAGAATTGTTTCGGGGACACCCAAAAATTTCCTTGTGCTAACCTGTCGTAAGGACAGCCTCGAAATGGATTATATGGGGCCACACACCATTTAGCGATAATGGTAACTTATTTTATGCTTTTTGCGTAAAATATGAGTCACATCACTGAATTTTTCTTCCGTGATGAAAACATGAAGTGTTTGAAAAGATATTTTCGCATTCGAGACTCATAGATTCAGATTTTTCTTGAATTCGGGAAATGCATAGATTATCTGTCATGAGAGCAGGACTTAACTTCGGCACGGAACTCGCTCAGCGACACCCATGAGTAATATGTCATTCTCCGCTATATTGCAATATTATTTCACATCTGTTCGTGTTTCTCAATTATGTGGAATCCAATGTTCATAAATTGGTATTTGTAAAATAAACCCTTTTTAATACTCCTCAGAAATAACTATTTGACTGCCAGTAGACAGGGAGATACTGTTTTCCAGGGATAAATCTATGGGTATGGCTCGTATAAAATGCATTTTCATATGCTTATGGTTGCATGAGTTCGAAGAATCAGTATATCCCTTTGTTCACGCCACCTATACCTAAAGTAACACTACGAAATCACTAAAAACCATATTTTGCATCAGAATTGTCATCAGAATCAGAAAAAAACTCCAAAATCGCTAAATTATTTTGGAGATTTCGTAACGCCAATATGTTCCTTTCTAACCTAAAATTTCAAAAGTTCTCCTTGCAGCGTCCCGAGGACCCCGACGCTGGTTGGAGTCATCGTCTTACGGCACTTCTTGCTTCCGTGTCTAGGAAGAGATTTTTGCCCCATGCACTAGACACGGCTGACAAGGAGTTTGTTTCGTCAAATTTTTTACCTCTAGTGTAGGAGTGGGACTTCCCTCCACGCCTTAAATTTTGTAACAAGGGATACCCCGGAAGAAAAACGCCGAAACGTTTAAGTTAGATAACAATAGATGGACTCGAAAAAGTATCCCAAATATATTTTACAGCTTTTGGAGTTTTCTTTCAAATTGCAATGCCAACACTAGAAGCAGTATTTCAAACTTACCCTTCATTTTAGCTTCCTGGTAGCTTAACTTCTATTTATTTGTTTTCATGACGGCCTTCTCGCGTACAGAATGCTTGAATAAGAGTTTCGATATTTAAAAATAGGAATTAGGACATATTTGAAATCCAACGACGTTGTTTTAGACTCATTTCAATGCAATTTTATTTGGACGAAGACTTTCTGTTCATGGAGGTCCTCACTTATTTTCTTATTATTTACCTTCGATGACAATTTGTATGAATACCGCAACTAGAGGCCCCGTGGTAGAATAGTTGGTGGAGGGTTTAACTACAGATTGAAAGTTCAGTTTTCGAATGATGAGCGATGCCTAAAATCCAAGGGTTGAGATTTTCCGTGGCCAGAAAATCCTGGGAAGCAGCCTAATGTCGGAACAAGGAAAGGTTCAGCTCCCCCTAATATGAATTCGTGAATTTCACACGTGTAAAATGGCAGCTCTACCTTCACTTATCAAGCCAACACTTCGAATGTTATTATACTGTGCAGAATATAGGAATCTCAAATGTAGCAGGGAAGCAATTCTTTAATCATTAGCGTACTCTATGTTCATGAATTGTGTAATTCATCTCATTATAATGACATAATGATCTGAGATTTCGCTCAGGGAAAGTTAGTGCTTATAAATTATCTGTAAAAATTCCTTTATCACTTCAATTTGAGTTCGGAGACGATGCGTTGCGTTTTTACAATTACAGAAAGTGTTCCAGTTAATACATACAGTAATTACAGTTATAGTTTAAAAGTGAGATTTTGAATGTTTAGCACAAACGCCCTAATGTTATCAGTGTGACCTCCAGGAAACCCAAGTTGTTTAAATGCTTCAATTGTTTTCTGGAGTTAACTGTTAAATATCAAGGGGCGTGGCAGTTCAGTGGGTAGAGCACTGAGCTGCTAAGAGGACTATTCCGGGTGACGCCTCTGGGCATCCTCAGTTTCACCTAAGCTGTATGATTTTTCGGGTGTCAGGTCATCCTGGGAAACCGCAGGCGGTACAGAGAAAGGAAATTGTCCCCCTACCCTGATGTGTGAATTTCACACGCCGTTGGCTATAGTATTGGGTGAGATCTACACCCTCACCAACCAAGCCCACCTTCGAGTTGATCACTGCTTTTTTTGGCAAAATATCAGGTGTTCAATTTTTTTATTATTCTTTATTACTGGTACTCTATATGACATTTTTATTGTTATATTACAAATATTGTTATTTATTCACTATACCTTTGCTGAACCATAACCGGAAAGATTTATTTCTTCATTAAAGACTCAAACGATATTATCACGAAATAAGTGGCCGTATGAGGTAAAAATTGGCACCTTACCAAGTCCTAAGCTATATTTTCTGCAATTTTGTGAATTTCCATCATCATTGATGTTTGTCCCATCTCAGTCTCATCATCTTCACACAAACCCAAAACAGGGAATTTGGTAATCCTATGTTTACTGAAAGTCATGCATAAAGAACCCAGCCCGCTGTAAATCCGACTCACTCAGCTTCAAACGTTTACCCCACTTCCGCCTGAATGAATCCGCCCCATTCAAACCAAAACCAATTTCAGTAACCCTTGGTTACCGTATCATATTATACGTGGCAAGTATGTGTAAGCAATGAAGTGGGTCACATAAGAGAATGTCATTCACCACGATTTTGAAGTTATGTACGAGGTATAACTTGGTAAATTACTTAGCTCATCAATAAAGTATGATATATTTTACGTGAACAATCCATAATTGTGTATGGTACTACATATGACGGAAGTTCAGTTTGCATCGTGTTTATAGCCTGGGAAATAGTATTAACATGAAAAATTCTAACTACTGCTCCTCTAGGGTGTGTAGGTATACTTTTAATTTTTTTCGCCATCTCTGAAGGCGATTTTTTTCATTTGTCATAGAATGAGAAGGAAAACTACTTCCACCAACACGTCGGTGGCTTTTAAGTAATAGTAAAACTCACATTTCTCTTGTGTCGCTATATTTCAGAGACTTGAAACTTGCATACCACTAGAGTTTCTATTGAAGGAACGCTAATACTTCAAAAATTAGATGCATTATTACTTAATGCTAGAGAAAACAAAACTGAATTTATTCGGCGCTTCCACACTAAAATGAATTTGGTCTCTTCATTCGTATCAAAGCATTTTACTGTGAAAAAATATCTCCACTTATATGCAATTCGTAGAACTAAAAAAATCATTACTTGAGGAAACCAAAGGGGAAAATTTCGTGTTAACATGGCATGATATATTTCCAGTTGAGAAGGAACTGAAGCGTACTTGAGATGAGAGAAGCACGGTTGGGGGAGCCATTGGGGAGGGGAGTGTATGGTCGGAGGAACAGAGACGGGGAGTAATTGGATTAGAAGAGTTATTAGCATGAGACTCTTCGTCGAAATGATGAAAGGTCTGGTAGATTGTCGTCTCAGTCCGCTCCAAGTGGATTGACTAACCCACTTGAAATACTGATCCGGTAGCAGCGAATTGCAGACTTTTCCAATAACGCCTTTACTCAACATTTTAATGCGATGCCGGGGCCACTCCCCACCTAACGTATCCGAAATTGAAACGTGTGAGTGAAGGAGTGAGGAAACAGAGAAGAAGAAGTAGTTTCCTCAAAGTTACTAGTTGATTCGAGGGCTGAGCCTTCCGAAGCCTTGCTTGCGGCATTGATCCGCTCGTGTAGCTAACTGTTGCGGTTCGGTCCCATGTGGTGGGTAGCATGGAATTAAGTAGATGAAAATTGTCAATTTAAATCTCAAAATAAATGTCTAGGCATGAGTTCCCTATTTCTGTTTTTGAAATAAGAAAGGATAGTCCTCCGACTGTAACGTCGTTTCACGGAAAGCCTGGCACCACCCATGGAAACTACCCTTGCAATCACAGGGGAGTACATGGAGACCGACAACTACCCCCTGCCCTATATCACAGCTCATTTTACCAACCAGACCTGGAAATTATAGCAATCTTTTTTTATCGTCAAACCGAGAAAAACATTGGAAAGAAACGTTAGAGCCCAACGTTAAAAATAGTACGTTTATAAGGGAAACTATAATATCCCTAATTACCTTTATTAAATTTGAAACAGAATGATGCCAAAAACATTTTTATTTTTGTATAAATTGGCTAATAGTATGCAATAAAAATGAAATTGTGCACTCTTTTCTACTAAAAACTAGATTGTTTCATTTGAAAAAAGTTATGTATACCCATCATTGCACCAGTCAATAAATGAATTCCTTTGCTGAACGAGAAATTTACGGGAAAAATCAGAGCAATATAACACAATATTTATATCACACGCATTAGGGCAGTAGTTTTCAGCAGAATAGCAAGTTTTCCATTCTCATCATTTTCTATTTTTTCCATTTACTCATTAACATTTTACGTCAAGTATTCTCCAAGATTCCACAGTCTAATTTCGTTTGAATATAAAGCAACTCATAGATCCGAAACCCCACTTTTCATGAGAAACTACGTTCAAACATTTAAATCCGATTTGCATTCTCCAACCTGAGACTTGCCCTAGATTTCTACGTCAATATTTTATTTCCATGGTTGATTACTCCGTATATACCCTTAAAAAATATTCAATTCGTGTCCTAAGAGCTGCACAATTTCAGGTTGAAAACAAAACGCCAATACAACGGAAATTTCAGAGCGCTGCAGCTTGAGAGAGTCGCTTCCTGCTCCGTTTTTGTTTGCCCAATCTTCCTCGGCACCGCCTCTCCCTCATCGTCTCTGAGATCGAGCGATGGACGCGGAGTAGATGGCTCCAAGCGGGCGCAGTCATTCGGAAAATGAGACAGCAGTGCCGATGAGGCAGAGGAACCTATGAAATTAAATGATGCGTGGAAATGCGGGGCCCGATCCAAATAAGCAAGAGTGTGTGCGTGTCAATTAAATGGAATCAAATAAAGTCTCTCCTCTTTCTCCCCCCCCCCTATTTCGGTTTAGTCTCAATTTAAACTCTCAAGATCAAATCACCGCAAATTTCAGTACGCTTCAACCGACTCCCGTCATCCCCCGCTCAGCCATTGTTGCTTGCCATATAATCAACATCCGCGGCCCAATCCTTCACGATTCTGCGACTGACACACGCGCCACATTGGGCTGTGTCGGCCGGAAAATAAGGCAAAAGTGCCCGTGAGGTGGACAACATTGCCAATTGATGACAGTTGGGGGAGTTGAGGCAGGGGTCAGACCAAAGGCTGGAATGTGCCAAATCTGTATTCCAATGTTCCCTCTGAAATGAGCTCTTTCGGATCTTTGACTCACTTTTCGTGAAACAATCAATATATCCGTGCGCCCAAAATTTCAGCCTGGACGCGCGAGGTCTAAATATTTTCCGATCTGTTTATTATTGAATCCTGGAAATGGACCGATTAACAAATTGGTGTCGTGGCATTTCAGATATCTTTCTCCAAAATGGATGGCCGTACTCAACACCCAGTTTCCGTATTTGTCATCACAGGTTGGTCCGCCGGAATATGATCCGGTATTTTTCAACATAACGCCCAAATTTCCACGGTCACTCAACATTATACGTTGCAAAAATATTGAATGATTTTATTTTTCAATTTTGTTTAAAATTACCGTATTTGTGAATTTTCTTTTCATCCCTTAAACATAAAAGCTAGTGACAGGAATAATTTTTTTTTCTGTCAAAGTCAGAAGTTTTGTTAGTGCTTGGTATATTTCCCGTAAGCATGAAAGATAATATTCCCAGGCATTACTATTAACTTCTTTAAAATATTAGTAAAATATGTTTATTGTTTCATGTTACTTCCTAACACTGTAGTGTTTGAAGCAACTTGGACCACAGCACAAATTGCTATCAGGCATCAAACAAATCAATATCGCACCAAGCCGATTCAAGTTGTTATCATAGTGATAGAGACATGAAAAGTGTTTTCAAGCGTCACATGGCCGGGCATTCGGTGGTTCTGTAGGTTTTCTCCAGCTTCCACCTTGCATTGGTGGGGCGTTCATTTTCCACTTTCCTTGAATACTCATCTTAAAATGAAGAAAAGTCAACGCTTATTCTCATCATTTGGAAGATACAATTATATATTGGTCGGAGTGAAATTCAATGGTTTAATGTGAGCTGTCTCACACGATGTTCTAATTTGTCATTCATGGAAAATGTCTTTATGAACTGCTGCTAACATTAGGCGCCTTTGAAGTAAATTATAAAAAAAAATCCAAAGAACCATTGTTTATTTTTGTTTTAAAGTTAAATAACATTTTTAAGCACTTCGGATGAAAAATGATTGATGGTAGTCAAGTATATAATGTATGTAAATCGAATATGATATGTAGGGACATAATGTTGGGTATGTCCCTGTAAGTTGATGATTACCACAGAAGCGTCCCTAACAGTTTATTCATAATTCAAGGGAATTCCGGTAGCCCCTGAAATTTTACTACATTTATGGCAGAAAAGCCTTCCTTAGACTCGGCATGGTTTAAAATTTAGGTCAGTTAAAAGAGTACATTCTAAAATCATGGTTTCGGAAACGATGAAGTGGGAGAACCAGCGAACGGTTGCCGCCGGTGTAGTCCCTAATGAAAGAGTTCAATGAATTAATGAATGAAGAGAAGTATCTTTAACGGAAGGATTTAAATATGCATGAAAGGGACCTTTGACGGATGCAAATGACCTGAATAAAAATTTTCGTCTTCCGCTTTCATGTGAGAATACCCTCATAGCTGTTGAATTCACTTTCCAAAGTGTAGAAAGTCGCCATCACGCACGGATTTGTGCACTATCATTTAAAAAAAATGAATTTACATATAATGCTAAAAGTTTAAAACATATCTTTCCTTACGTTTTTCTCAAGACACTGTATCCGTGACTGAATTAATATTCGTTGTATAGTTTAGCAAATTATACGATCAATCTTTTTTTAAATTCTTGCTGTCACGTTAGCTCAAGAGAAAGCTCTCGGCTAGTAAAATTTAAACAATATATACATTGGAACATACATTGTTAAGTTAAGCTATCACACTAGGAGAGTTGGGGGGTGTGGTCATTTTCATCCCGAAACATCGTCTGCCCATGCATTGCGTGACGTACGTTTCCTCCGTGATAGTAATATTTTCTTAAAATTTACCGTTGCTCATTTACATCTGTGACTTTTTTGCCCCAATAATTGTATATCAGCGATTGATGCTGCTTAAAACCGTACAAATTTGTGTACGAAGAATGGCAATAATTTTTTATCGCATAACGGTGATATTTCGACAGAATGTGCCACGAGATTTTTTATAAACGACAGTAGCATAAACCTGCCTCTGAAAACTACCAATAGGTATTTCATGACAAGTTTTCAAGTGATACTTTTTTTCGTTATTTCTTACAAACGCCCCATTACGACCAAATGGCCATGCCCGGTTTTTTTAGGGCAGCAGGCAAACCTTCGAATCTATTACGAGTATGTCGTTAAATTAAATTAATTGATGGCTGAGCATGTAATAATGTTGATTGAGGTACACAATATTTAAATTTTTTTGCGTTCACATATCCAGCATACAATCTGCATCTAAACGTGTTTATGGAAAATTTTATTTTCAGTAGGTTATACTAAAACAATTTGAATTCTCAGAGGACATGACTCTGAAACAAAATGATTTGTAACAAAAAATATAAATGACCATTTTGGTACGTGAAAGCCTTATGTGCTACTGAATCTTTGAAATTTTTCCACTTACCACTCAGGTCATGAAATATTGTAAATGCCGACGCATGAAATTATCATTTTTACATGTTAGCATAATGTTTAAAATTAATGACTATCCTATCGACTACCAGAAAAGATATTTATAGAATATTTCATGAAGCACTAATTACGATTACGTACTCCCAACATGGACCCTATTTAGCATCTTACATTAAATATGAAAAATTATTCGTGCATAAATTATTGTTTTTAATAGATGATACGAATATAGGTATCCGTAGTACTCTTAAATACAATCACCATGGAGTTAACAAAATAAATTTTTTTTAACTCTCCATAGTTATTATTAGTCCTCCATAGTAAGCTTGGTTGACTGCATCCCTCCATCCATCCATATCTTATACTTATTCCCTTACGTCCTGGTAGTTCTTCTTTCCTACGTCCCTCTAAATTGTTCATATTTATTTTTCCCTTGGTCTCCCTCGTGGCACCTTTCATATTAATTTTCCTTCTATTGTATCCTTAACAAATCCATTGTGTATCAAGTTATGTCTAATCCATCTGGTTCTTCTTCTCCGTGTGATGCGCCATATGGGCCTTTGTTCTCTTACTCTTCTGTATACTTCCTCGTTTCTGACTTTATCGGTTCACTTGATCTTTAGTATACGCCTCTATCAAAAGGTTTCAAAGGATTCTTTTTTTCTCTGATCCGCCTTTCTAATTGTCCAAGTCTCTGATTTCAGTCTGGGTCAGTCAATCAGTGTGGATTTCTCTTTGATATTTTTCCCTTCAAAGATTTTTGTGTCCCATCACAGTTCATTCTTTATATTCTAAATCTTCTTTTATCGTAGTTGAATGGCCACGTCCACTAGATTGTGAACACTATTTATGTCAGACCTCGGTTAGCTCTTGCACTGCTTCACTAAGGTCTTCTTAATGTATTTATATTTTATTTTAACTTTTGCTTATTTAAAATAAAATTCAATGTATCAATAATAATAGAACAATAATTTTAAAATAATGAAATATTTGGAATTAAGCAAACAATCGGACAAGTTTGTATCATCCATGATCAGTTCCACACATTCTTCTTGAAATGTTGGCACTCCTTTATTTTCTCGATCTGGCGTCTTCTTATTTTTTGTCTTTGGATTATTTCTGAGTTTTCTCAGATTTCCCTTCGAGATGTTTTGTTAGCTATTTTCGGGAAAAGTATTAATATTATGGGAAAAAATATTTGCACGCTCACCACATCCTCATGCGCCGAAGGAAAGATGATTATTTAGTTACAGTATAGTAAAAAGTAAATATTAGTTCTCGTGGCGAAGTTCTCTAGACGTACCAATAATGAAACACAATTCTGAAATAATAATTCAGTAGTCGAAGTAACTTGTTTGTTAAAGAAACCGCGCATGATTTCACTGTAATTGAAAAATGGAAAAAAATGGTGACCGTTTTAAAATATAATTGATATTTCAACATTCGACCGCATATCGCACAATTATATATCCCATAAGTTGCTTCAAAATCAATTCATAACTAATTTAAACATAAGGATTTGGCCAACTAACAAACGTCAAATTGATTAGCGTAAGGGGGCACTTCAGTTTCGTAAATCTAAATAGTGAAGTAATCACAGTTAAAACGGAAACGCACCTCACAACATTAACATGACGAGTCACACACAAAGTATGGTTATTGCCATAATATCTATTTGAATCACCTAGGCATGTAGATTTCTTTTGAAATAGAGCTCTTATCAAATACATAGTATTATGAACTTTCCATCCGTTTTTTTGTGAAATACGTCAGAGAGTCTATTTACCAGTTTCGTAATAAGGACTAACGGCATTATCTATATAGTATAGTAGTTTACATACATGCAACTCTATTGGTTATGTTCCGCGAAACACTCTCAGGGGCAGTAATGGAATTCCCATTTTTACTCGTGTACCTATTTAATGATTTTTTAATGATGTAATTAATAACCAATTCAATCGAATGTTCATCTGCGTTTTAATTTTTCATCATTATTGTATATTATTCCCATTTACTATACTTTGTGTGTGCACTTTAATTTCTTTTAATCAGTTTAAAATCACAACCGGTCAACTTTATTCAAATCCGAGGTTTGGCGTTGTGGTGAATAAAAAAAACACTCGATGTTTAGTCGCAAATAATGTTATGCGAAATATATTATAATTAAATATTTTACTATAAAGCCCTGATTGGTAGGAAAATTTTACTCTATTTCTGCCAAAGTAAAGGGATGTTAAGCTTGTGTATTGTAAAACAGATCTACCAGAAAATCCCAATTCATGTGTAGCAAAATAAAATGATGCTTAGATTGTGTATCATATAACATTGATGGTAAATTTCTCATAAAATCACCGGTTTATTGAGGATTCATTTGCAAATAAATATTTCTTTAATCAAATATGGACCGCTGAATCATCCTGTAATTTATGTATTGTGCATATATTTTCAAATGATGCTTTATTATAATACTTTTTCTATTTTTTTGCATATATTATGACATTCTTATGCAATAATTTTCAACTACACTGTGAAAAAAATGTAATTTATAGAGTGCGCAAAAGTCTCAATTTACTCCAAAAATAATAAGTATCCCATATTTATCTCTCTATACAATCAAAAATAAAGGTATTAATAGGGTTAGTACTCTCTCTTCTATTTATACAAAAATGCTAGTTAAAAAAACAATAGAACGCATTTATCCGTCGACTCGAGTCTTTATATATAAAATGTGATCCCGCAAGATCCCGAAATACTTTCAGGCAATTTATACAGGAGTCACAAATGAAGCACTAAGTGGGGTCTAAAAATAAATACAAAAATCATAATGTATCTTCTTTAAAAAAAGAGGAGATATATCGGCGCACTCAAGAACATACTCGTAGGGATTCAAAATGATCTATACTGGTTCTGGTAAATACTTATGTGTCACTATCACCTATAAGTTACCTGAGGAAATCAGGTACGTAACACTAGATTTCAACCAAGAAAAATAATATGACTAAAAAATTGATCCGAAAGTGCTGTTTGTCACTGTCTTGACCCACACTGCTGTGAGAGCTTAGGACTCAAAAACACTTAAATTGAACAGTGGTAGCACACGGTGATAACATTTCTTCATTAAAACAGGAAAGGACAGCGATAGCAAATTACTATAATTACCATCAAACAAACAACTTCCTCTCCTGCTTCCCCTTCTCATGCTTCCCTCTACCATTCCCCCTCCTTTTCCAAACCGTCACCAGCGCACATGCTCATCATTTTCATGCTAGGTTCGTGAAACACTCCCACGCTACGGCCCTCAACTGCCGCTAATACAAAGGTACCACTCAAGAATTGTAACTTGCAACACTGAGTAATAATCGTAGTCAAGTGGTACATCAGCAGGATGGAAAAAATGGCAAAATTGCAGAGTTAAAACGTCGAACAGAGAGATCAAGGGACTCAAAATTCATTTCCCCAACAAAAACAAGGAAGCACTGCCACGTTTATATTTTCCCTTGGCAGACATTGCATACATTAACCTCGATTGGCATCCTAGCACCTTCTTTTACTCAACCAAATAACAATATGCGTGTGTCTTTATGTTTGAGTGGCAGATTTAAGCCAAATGAAAAACTCGTTCAGAATGGTAGCTACTCTGTACACCTTGTTTCATTTGTGCAATTGTAACGAGCCAGAGACAAAACGTTGGAAATAATTATTTGTGGTGCAATGTCTTTCATAAAAGCAATATCCACGAATCCTCTCTTTGACTCGGTATTGAATCACAATCATGAATTCATGGTCTATATTTTCTCATATCATTGAAGTGGAAAGCGACTACCGCGGTGACACCTCTCTCCTCCAGATATGTAGGTAGGTATTTTGTTGTATTATTCACGGTATTATGAAAATTCAAACGAGGACTAAGTCGTAAAATGGAAAATGTATTCATGCATGAGGCTTATCATAGAAGTGAGCGGATATTGATAGTAGTACGAGGTCCTAAAAAAGCAGTGAACAGGTTAATGAAATACGTAGGCTGGATAAAGCTCCGTCAAATCTCCGCGGTTGTAATTGTGGAAGTTTTCATTTTAAGTCTCCATTATGGCTCTAAGCTTCACTCAAGCTGTGTGATTTTTCGGATACCAGATCTTCCTGGGAAACCGCCGGTTGCACAGGGAAAGAAACTGCCTTCCTACCCTGATGTATAATTTTCACACACCGTTGGGCTTAGTTTTTTCGTGAGCTCCACTCCCATCGATCAAACCAAACATTGGGTTGATTCCTCATTATTTCCTCATATTTCTCATTAATTTGGAAGTAAGTGCTCCATCCGCTACGTCTACAATCCACAAGTATACGTAATAATTTTCAGGAGTTTACCTAGACCTGCCTTTAACCTGCATGACTGTGTATAGAAAAATGGTGAATGAAATATTTATGAATCCTTATTCTTTGGGGATGGTAAAATGAGACTAAAGATGTAGAATTAAACAGGAGAAAGAAGTTTTTTAGCGAATTTATGAAAAACCTAAACACTAAAATAAACTATAAAATTTATTTTTTTTAAAACGTACATATAAAATTTAGTTACAACTTTAGCTTTAATTAGTCTCCTTTTTACAAAATTGACTTTGAATAGAGAACTGTTTCATAGATTTCACTTACATTTCTCCTTATCACACTTAGTGCGCTGACAACATCATCAGTAATATCACTGTTTAAAAAAAATCATTCAAAGTTTCCACTGCATCATGAGCATAGGAGTAAATTGGCACGTCTTCCGTCGGGACTGTGTCTGCGGGTCATTCCATTCATTATTGTATTCAATACTGTCTGCCGTGTTTTGAACTTTCCCTATCATTTAACTTTCTTTAGGAATTCCACTCGTAATCAAATCATCATCGACATGAACGAAATCGTCAATGTCTTTTAAATGGTCAAAGTTCACAAATCCATTTTCTTTATGCCTTTAAGATAGAACTGGATCGTCTTCATTAACGCTATGTATATCAATAGAGAATTCTTCCAATTTTAAACCAGAATTTCTAAAGTAGTATATAAAACCGATTCAGGTGTGATAATTTCTAAAGTAGTTTATGATCGTGGTAGATGAAACTTTGCCTCGTTCATCTGTCATTAAATGAATAGAATCCAACACGGATGCGTTGCAATCGAAGCATCTCTCCCTTTTTTCAATCAATAGCAGAACAAAAAATTGCTTAAAATTTCCTTTAAAAAGTTTAATTATCCCCATGTGCAGTGGCTGTAAATTTGAAGTCCAATTTTGAAGCAAAAATACCTATTTTCTATTTTGGATTTCATACTCCTGCATATGTGGGTGCGTAGGACTGTTGTCTACAAAAAGTAAAATGTTTCTGATTTTCCTCCTTAAGTACTTGTTCCACTGAAATACATATTGTTGTTAAAAAAAGTATTGGTGGTCATCCAAGTCTTTTTATAAGCTACATATTCAACGGAATGCTTCTTTGCATTTTAAAAAGGACGTCGTTTTTGTAGATTACCAATAGCAAAAAATTTTTTTGGTCTCACTCATGTTGGCGCACATTAAAAGCGTTAAACAAATCTTAAGTATTTTGCCACCAACACATTTGTCACCTTTGAATTTAAATGTTGCATCAGTTACCATGTTGTAACACACTCCAGTATTGTCGGAATCGTTGATGCCTTCATCTTTGTAATCTGTTCAACACACCTCCCAAACACTTCACTCATTCACTCACGGTTTTTGAATCCGCTAAAAGAGCATCTACCAATTTTGAAAACAATCAAGTGTCCTGTTATTGAATTTGGAATTCTCGTTCCCTAACTGTTTTGCAAATGTATTTGCATATACCTTTACATTCGGGTTGTAATGGGGAAACCTGCATATCTCAGCGTATTAAACCTTCTAGAAGAGCTTCATCAACAGAAACAAAGTTACACGTCCTCATTCTCTTGTTCGTTGTTAGGTTCTTCTCTACTGAGGATACAATTGCTTCTATATTTTCCCATTAAGTCAAGACCGTCGATGACGATGAATTACATTTTTTACACACTTCAACATTTTTTTTCAACACGCCTCCCGAATTACGTCAACTTTTTCGCGAAAAGACAGGAACTTCCTTTTATGTACGGATATATTACTCGTTCAAGGGCAAACTCTCCACTGATTCTTCCAGTGAAGGCTATAAATTTTCTCTGCATAACTGTGCAGTTCTATAAAGATTTAATGAGGAGACAGATGAACTCTGGGATTTTCCTTCATTGCGTGGGATATTGAGTGTATTCAGCTAAGCGACGGGGAAGGGCACCATTGAACTTACCTTCACCTCCTTATCTCCTTTCCAAAAACAATCTAATCTCCTGATCATAAAAGAGCTGAGAGTTGACAGAGGAGAGCAAAGCACTTGAGTTCCCCAGAGCTCAATTTCAAACCATTGGCGTCTGGCTACTGACGTTTTGCAGTCAAATATACCTTCTATCTTTGCTAATAATACTGCTAGAACTTCGCTTGAAAACCAGCATCAATTAGAATTTTAAGTTAATTATAATGCAGGGTGTCATTTTGCTATTATATCAACCGGAAATGTTAAATTTTCGTCGTCATAATCTAATTTGGTTTGTTGAGATCCCTGGTGGTAAAGGAACTGAACTAGGACTTGCCCAAGGACAGACCCTTCCAGGAGGGCAGTTCTTCCCCGAATTTCAGTTGCGTACCTATGCCCCATTAATGACCTTTTCCCTCTCACGGCGAGAGGACAGGTAGCAAGTTGGCGACTAATCATATACTAGGTATTATGATTGCATATTTTTGATCCCTATGAGGATTGAAAGGGTCGAAGGTAAATATATATAATTGCGTGTGTGTGTGTGTGTATATGTATATATGTGTATATATATATATATATA
>LYUA01000385.1:94549-104819 GCA_002093875.1 Calopteryx splendens
GAATCCAGCCACTTTCTCCGCCAGTGACTCGATTTCTGTGGTACTGCGTTCGCTCATGCTTCTGAGGACAAATATATTTTATGAATAGTCGACGAGAATTGTAACGATCGTTATGCGTAATTGGTCACGGCACCCATGCCAGTGCACGGAGAGGAATCAATTGGGTGGGTGGTGGGAGGGGCAAAAATAAAGCAAAAAGTCCTGAAATAGTTTTATGTAGGCAGGGGCATCAAAGTTTTAATCTATTCGGCACAGTTCCATTGCATTGAAAAACGTCCCATAAAAATAGACTAAATGATACGAGTGAACGAATCATAAGAGCAAGATTCAAAACTTTAGCTTTTGTGTTGTTTGACATGTAATTAAATGTATGTAACTAAGCGTGACAAGGTAAGGAGTTACTTAAGCATCTGTGCGATTGCTTTCAAATACCTTTTCCATGGTTTTATATAGGATCCTTCCTTTTGTGAAAATAAATGGTTTTGAAACGATACCTGTAAATTTCCGTGCCTGCCAATTTATTAAATTAAGTAGATACCTATAAATATAAGGAATAGATTACAGGAATAAACATAAGGAATAGATTTGTGTGTGAGAATAATTATTTTAATTAAAGTTAAATGGGCATAGTTTTATTTCCTGCATGTGTTAAATTGAAAAAATATTTCTCTCATATTTAACAGCACTGTATTCTGCTATCATATGTAGCAATAAGTATCCGGATCTAAAAATACCTATTCCACGGTATTTCATATGTTGAATTGTTTCCACGTACTGTTTATGACGTTAATATGCGTTTTCACGATTATAGCTATATTTATCAATAGCCAACAAATATATCTTTTATGTGCTTTATCATTTTCAGTATGTTTGCTTTAGCAGTTTAACTATATTGTTACCCCATAATAGAAATAGCTTTTACCAGAGTGCCATGCGATGTGTTCTTCCCACATGAAAAATGAAGGAAATACAATCTTAAATTTTTCACTTGATTTTTCTTCTCATAATAGAAGTTACTCGATCATGTCTTTTACATGCATTTTGTACACGAATAGGTTCATATAAATATATATTATTATTTTAAAGTTTGTTATGGCCAGCAATACCGAACATTTTACATTGCGAAACCAAGTGTATTTTTTCCCAAAATAAATAGCTACAGAATGTATAGTGTTAATGCCGTTACCAATTACGAAAACATTCGTGTAACACGGGGGTACTACGTTAAGAGTCTTAGTCGGTTTAGGATTACAGTTTAGTACATCATACGTATCGCAATATTTGCTGAGTAGTAAAACTCTTCATAAAATCAACCAGTTAGCTGCAATTCTGTGATTCTATTACATGCAACCCGTACCGCTGTTTAAATATTGTACTAATAGACGCAAACATTTGCTCTGAAAAAATATAGCATTTTAAGCATATTCCTACTTGCTCAAAAATGCCAGAATATTAAAGATAGAAATAATGGCGAATCCAGAAACTTTTTGAGGCGTAGCAGATATTTTATATGTAAAGATCCCTCCATGTCTCCCATAAATTTTATTCGTGAATCGCGAGGAGTATGGAATTACTGTTAGCATTCACTTTCCAGCCGAATCAGGCAATAATCTTGAAGGCTGCAATAAGTTAAAATAAAGTTGCAAAATCCTTTTAAATTAATATTTGGCAGTGAGTTTCTTCGAGTCTCGATGTCAGATTCTTTTTTTAGAGTAGGCAGGTATATCAAACACAGCCTACGATAAAACTACGGAAAAAAATTAGTGAGCCAATTATCAAAAATATAAATAATTAATATTTTTACTGCATTGATAAGGAAACTGAAAATATGCACCAGATTCATTAATATATTTCCGTCCCTTTTAACGCTTCAGATTTTTAAAATAATGCAGGTGCTCGTAAAATAGGCGCATGACCCTTACGTGTGCCATGTAAGGCAATTAGAGCGTCCACAGGAGGGAATACGGAGCTTACCTACTTAAGACGAGTGGCGGCACTGAAATCGGCGCGTCGCTCGGCTACCCGGACGGTCGGAAGTAGCCACCCGACGTGCCCAGAACCGAAGAGAGGGGAAAACGGGGTTTTGAGCCCTAAACTCAGGACCCTGCCTTTGCGCATAAAACAGTAATTTTTACCGGATTTTGTACACTGGCACGCATTTTTGGAAACTACGTCTTGGTTCACGTTTGAGCATCACACATGCCTAAAACTTAATTTCCCACCGATAAGCAGTTAATATCCTGAAGGCATACTATGCCTACGAACTATATTCTTAACCCGCATTTCCACCCGTTACTTATTTTTGTAAAGCTGAAAAAGATGCAGATAAATGTTTTAAGCGGTCACATACAGCACGTGTTGCAACTAATCAAGTGATTAAATGTGTTGCGGTTTTGTGATTATTTCCGAGAAAAGATTGCACTTATATCTTGGACTAAAAATAATTTTTAGCTAAGTCTGCAAGCAATATCCTTTCATTTTTAGAAATATTACACTTACGGAAGGCAGATTGTGATTTCGCTAATAATTATTTTTTAGATTTGTGAGATTTTATCCAAAATGGTGTGATAAAAACCTTTTAAAAGGCATTTGAGTAACAATTAATAATGCACATCTCCCCATTATATTTACAATTTTTTATTGTTTACGCTGCACACTGCCGTTCAAGTTTCAGCCATTCGGAGTTACCATCTACCGTGCGCCATCAGACCTGACGTTTTTTCACGATGTGATGACATTTAACATTCGTTTTCTGCATTCACACCATTGATTCTCCCATGCTTTCTGTTACCAAATTACCAATTTCGGTGTAATCACCTGCCATTATTTCCAAATTTCTGCAGAGAAACGATTAGTCTTTCGAAATGAATTTCTCGATAACAAGGGACTGTGTAGCTGTACCTATTCAAACGGAAATATCTCAAAGTATTCTCGTGGAGTGCTTAAATTCTTCAAATTTGCGCTTTACTGCGGAATCCCTTTGTCAAAATTCAAGCTTAATTAACCGGACCTTTATACAAAGTTTTATGAAGTATTGCTAAGCTTAGCACCGCCCCGTGTTATGGAAATCATTTTCTCCCTAAAGTGGCCCGCTCTCTAGGATTCTTAAGAGTACTGAGTCGTTTAGGTAATTATAACAGCAAGCCCTGCGTAATAACGTCACAGGTATTAAATGAGTGTATAGAGTGTATACACAGAATTCAAGTGTTATTCTTCCGTGTTGATTCAACTGACTTATTATGATGGTTCTGTTGGTCACCGAAAATTCTCGAGAGGCTATTTTTCTCTACATGGAAAATGGATCAGGTCAGTAATGGATTGGATCAGATAAGGTCAGTTTCTCAGCCTCATAAGTGACCGTATCATTAAACATTCTGTGCCACTAAATGCCTATTCGAGCAGCCTAAATTGCCTACCTAACTGGCTTTTGGTGACGCTCTACGTAAATAATACCACCAAATTACAAGGTAATTAACATACAGATTAATAATTTGAGAACCATCAATATGCTTTCACCATATCACTAAAGCTTTGCGGTCTAGCACTAGCAATGACCATTTTTCGAGAACTGCAGATTGCAGCGAGGGAGTGAGTTATTCATTGGAATGATGCCAACAATCCACGCGGAGAAAAACGTATGTACCATAAGCACATTCCTTTCTCTAAAACTAAAGTTTTCAGGTGAGGTTCTCCTTACGTAGGTTGGGAGTTTCATGGACATCGTTACATGAACATCTGAGCATAAAACCTACGGGCATTGAAAATTACAACGGCAATTATTGCTCGGCGAAGAAATTTAAAACAAGGCACGTTGCAGACGCCATCCTAATTACAACAATTCAGAAACTGTATTCATATCCTGCTCCAGAAACCGAATGCGAAGCACAGTGAGTTTTACAGTTCTACTTGAGTTACAAACACTCTGTTTGGACCCTGCGGAGGCGCAGACCAAACGCCAAGCAGCGCGGCACGCTGGTTATGGTTTCTCCCACACGCTCAGACCCGTCAGTGATTGCTACTCCTATCACTCGTTACGCGCGATGGCATAGATTGTAACTAAATGATAACGTGTTTGTGATAACATAAATAGATTAATGAGACTGGCGTCACTCGTGTATGCCTTTTTTTAAACGTTGTAAATTGAATGATTTTATTTGATCTTTTGCCATCTCATGGAACCGAGGATGTTGTGCCCCGTCACGTTTAAAAATAGTGGGACGAAATTTAAAGGATTCTACGAGATTGGCTTCAACATATTTGTTACGGAAAATGACAAACTCTTTGCACAAAACTTGTCAATCAAGAAAATGTCATCCTTTCCAAATCCTACCACTCAATCAATAATTTTTGGCGTTGCCTTTTAGAACAGAGCCGATGCCCTTTCTATGTACTTAGACCCAATATACTCTACTATTTATTCTTCCAATCATACATACATCTACATCTATGTTACACCCTCGAGTCGCCATGTAGGTGTGTGTCAAGGGGTTTCGAGGAAACAGTCTTCAACCAAGTAAATCTCGGTGAACACTGAAGCGTTCTTGATAGGAAAGGCATATGACAATATATTCAATATTTTTCTATGTAAAACTGCGTTTTTTAAACTTGGCTAAGTATGTTCTCATGTTTTATCTTTGCGGTTTAATATACACTTAAAGTGCGGGATCTAATTAATCCCCCCCGTGTTGGAAAAGAACTCGACGGAAATTTTCTAAAATATCCTCGCTTTTTTCACCGTTGCTGTAGAGGCTCCCATCATCAGTTTCTCCATTAATACCGCCACATATATCTCCTCTAATCAATTTTTGACTAATAAAATGTATCTTGCTTTTGCTGTCTAGGTCCGTAACTGACACTTTCTCCTATTGTTACCATATATTTGCTCCTTTTTCTAAATTAGACCTTACTAATGTGAAATAATACCCCTTTACTTATTTTTGTAATAAAATATATCTATCTATTCATTGCATTAACTTCCTTGAAGGCAATTTCGCATGCTTTTTTTCGTGTGCTTGAAAAATAAGATGTAGGATTTTTAAGTCCTCTGATTTATTTCATTCAATCTCGTCTATTTTTTAAATATTGAAATTTCAGATTAACATTTCTCCATAAATTCATCACTATGCATTGCTTAAGTTGAAATTTTGAGAGAATTTGGACTTTTTAAACCAGTCGGTAGTCGTATCAAATTTTCGTGGGAGCACTCTGACAAGTACTGCATTTTAATTTATTCCTAGCCATATTACTGAGTCATTGGCAATAGTCTAATGTTATATCTTATGCAAGAACTAACGGAATTGATGTGTAGGCATTATGTATAGTAGGATCTTTATCAGACTCCCTTGCGGTTCACTGACTGTCACTTTCGTGTTTTTCAAGTTCCTGCCATCAATGGCTAATTTATTTGCAAAGATTAAAAAAGTTTCTACTTAACTATATGCTCATATCATTATTTTTATTTTTTTTAATTTTTGTATGAATTGTGGAGCGTCTTTATGTAATAAACCATTTAGATAGCTTCCATTATACCTGAAATAATGCATCCACTAGAGTATTCATTAATCAGGATATTTGTATGTAATGGTTTAAACGGCCAAACTTAGTTCCACTTGCTCTATTTTTTTTAATTCATGTTGGCCTCGGATTACTATGTATCTACTTTCTAAAAAGTGAACACTCGCTCTGTAAATAGATTTTCTAGATGTCGAGGCAAATGGTACTACCTGATCCATCCACTGTTGACATCTTTATTAATAGACGGATTACGAGCAAACTTTCAATGGAATAGGCACTGATTTTTTTCATGCTTTCATAGAATACCGTTTTCAAGTAAGTTGCAACAATCTCTTTTAGTATTAAATTTTAGGAGGTACTCTTTCTTTTTAATACGAATCACATTACTAAATCGCTGCACGGAATAACTATGAGAGCTTTAGATGGTTGAGGTACAACGGCGTTCTGATTTCGAGTGAAATTGCTTGGAAGCTTCTTAAGAATGATCTGTGCAAACAAACATTACATTGTGGAGTCCCACAATGCCTTCAGCTACGAGAAGAATGACGTTGAATCAACGTTACTGTACACATTTTTTTTTCATTCTTATCCTTTCCATGCTCCGATTACTCACTTATTCTCAAAATGGAATATATATTCTCGACTGCCTTCCTTTCGCTGGCCTAGACTGCGAGCTTTCTCCTGATACCAGTCGCTATTATCGATTATATAAACGCAAAAGAGGAGAGTCAACTCAAGTCATGGGTATTTTATTATTTTCAACTTGGTCGATTTTGAAAAAAGAGTCGAAGCGCTCTTCTAACAACAACTGACCATTTATATGATTGCATGACTCTCATAACGATTTTCGAAAACCTACAATGTACCTACGCTTGGAAATTTTTAAGACCGAGTCTTTCCATGTCGCGTGCATCAGAGACATGGAATCACTGTTGGATATTTTAAAAATAATTATTCTACTATGGCTCTCCATAAGTTTTCTAAATGAAATGTTCACCGCATTATAACAATGCAAAAATGTTAGTTGTAAAATTTGAAGTTGATTTTTTTTGGAAGCTGACATTCGTGGACTCATTCGCAAGGAAAATCCTGGAAGAATTGATATCATCCCACCATATGCTTTTTAGCGCTATGCTCTCCTATTGATTTACTTGAACAATAAACAGTTGTCACTTTTCAGCGTCGGAGCAACAGATTCAAACGGCATCAATGAATGAGCTGTGTCATTTCGTTAAGGATTGCACTGTTTGCACTGAGAAGCTAGTGAACTGATGTTTGGCATAGTACATATCAACAGTGGAACGGCTTACTCTACATGCACTTTAACTCATAAGATGGGAGATTTTCTTAGAAGTTGGCATTTGCAAGTGCAATCCCTTAAAACGGAGCTCCCCTTTAGCTCCAAATCCTTTTACTTCACTTCCGGGTCGTGGGTGTAGGTATAATTTAATTTAGATGTGTCTGGAAAAAAACTACCCATAAGCGTTATTAGATCATCTGCAAGATTATTTCTCAAAACTATTTCTGTGGTAAATTACTCAGTCGAAGATTTCGCTTTTCTATTTTCTCTGACATGGCTACGTTGTTTCAATGTGAACCAAGAGAGATTCTTACAAATTTGTTTAATCCCATGTAGTACATTCAAGTTAGTAATGTTCATTAAGTTCATCCAGACCGTTGGAAATTGTTCAAGATCTGTTACACTGACTTGACAGCACTATGCATTAATAAGGATTCGGGGTATTCACAATGTTGTCTCCTATGCCCATAATCTAATTAGGAGTCACGACATACAGGTAACCCAAAAAGCTTGCCTCGTGTCCACAACGTTGGGCAGTCTCAACTAAATATTTAAGAGGATCGTGATGAAAACACAATTTGTCATTTGCTTCCATGGCATAAAAAACAAGCCCATGTTCTGAACTCATCCTACTACCCAAAGCAGTTTACCAAGTAAACTCAAGTAATGCAATCATTAATGCAGTGTCCTCGGCAACTTCATGTAGCGATATTTGTCACGAAGGAAATTAGAAGGAAATGAGCCGTGTATTTTCAAAAGAAAATGTGATTAGGTCTTTGAACGTGCTTAACGTCTCTTCTCTTTCTACTTCTATGAGTATATATGTCATGGTGTTATGTAACGTTACTAAAGGAAAAAATACCTCCTTTGACTGAACTTGGTCGCGTGTCAATAATCCGTATTCCTGTAAAAAAAAGACTAGTCCCTGGGAGCATTTCTACACAAATTTCAAAATATTTTGAATGGAAAACGTTAAAAAATAACTTAAGCTATAAGATGTGTGAGATTCTTTATGCTCTTTTTAGATTAATATCAACACGAACTCCCCGGGAAGGTAGTAGTGTAGTGGGTTTCGCGTTTGTCTACTGATCGGTGCGTCCCAGGTGATGCCTTTGGACAAACCCATCTATATTCATGCGGTGAGATTATCTGATTACTAGAACTTTGTGGGAGACCGAATGGTGGTTCAGGGAAAGGAACGCCCATATATGGTGGCTTTCACCTGCCTCGGGGCTTAGTTCGAGGTGAACTCCACTCTAATCTATCGATAAACCAACCTCAAGGTTGAGAAAATGTGGATGAATGAATTTCCACGAATCAGCAAAACGTCTTATCCTGGTCGGCGTTCAAGTCCATCGTCTTTCGCTCTGCAGGCAACACATCAAGATGATTCGTCAATTATACTAATATATTTTAGATATTCGTCAGTTACGATAAAAAGGGCCGCATGGTATCATCCTGGGAATTGGAATTGCCAGCATCACAAAACACAGCAATTTAGGGTCCTTACAATATGCAGAGCAGTTCAGTATTATGTAACTTAATGAGGCTGAAAACTGTTATCCCATTTTTTTAAATATAGCTTTTCAACTAATATCTTCATCATGAAACGATTCGATTGAGCTAAGCCGGAGATAACTGATTCTACTGTGTATATTGCCAGAATCTCCATGAATTGAATGAAGACACCAAGTGTGTCGGCACAGTCTGACCACGTTCCTTTATACTTTAGAATTCTTCCTCCGTGAGGCACCTCCTATCACTTAAAATACGGCCCTGGCAGCAATCTGCTCTCTACCGACGGGCAAGGTCCTCAGGAGCGTAACACATAGGTACTGAACTCACAGTCACCATCCCAAAGGTGGGCTTCAAACTTGAGGATCAGCCCGCAAACACCATGCAACAACTCGTCCAAGCTGCCAAGGAAATCTTATTGTCTCACTTAAAACGGAATAACGCAACGGTATGGGAATGGGAAGGTTCCACGGAATGTAGCACAACGGAAAGACACTGGGCGCAAGGTGTGAGGAGACAAGTAATAGAACGGAGAAATTGGGAGTGGAAAAGAAAAGAATAAATTTTGAGAGAGGAAGATAAGAAAGCACAGCAGTTACAACCTTTCCAACCTGGAAAGCAGCCGACGAGTCACTTGATGTAATAAATTAGGTCTAAGGACAAAACGACTCCAACGACCGCCAGAACGCCTGCAAAGGATTACTGCTCCAATTATATTCAGCTTCTCTTAGTGCTAATAGTTTATCATTACGAACTTTAACACTTTCGTAGCCTTATCACAGCAAATGTCACTGGATATTGTGCCCATGTATAAGCCTGTGATTCGGAAATCTATTTTATGCAAGCGCTCATTAACCTTTTTCATGATTCGTGAAACATATTTTCTACATTCAAAACTATTTTTTATTCATCTACAAATGAAATGATTTCATTTCTAATGGTTCAGAAGGACACTGGCGAAAATGACGTTCCCAATTATCCTTTTTAAGGGCTCGGAGTGGTTATTTCTTCAGGTATGTATGTAAATGCCGTTACTCAACGCTTAATGCTATAGTATCCTGGACATGAGCATGCTATATTATCGAACGCTTTCACAGCTACATTATTGAAAAGGTACCTCCCACCTGACCAAATACCCCTGAAAGATCTGCAACCTTTCTAAGAGCAAAATTCATAGTCGACGGCTTAATGCAAAAGTAGAACACCATCAATAAATAGAATTCATTTCCTCAAGTGATTTTCAATGCCTTCCCCATAAATATTAGTTATGTGGCTTTAAAATAGCTATAGCTATAACATGATACTTATTCTGCTGGAATAAAGGGGGCCTTGGTAAACCATTAACTAACCATTCACATCAGGTAGTTCTTAGGCTAACGCATTTCTTCAAGCTCTCACATCACCTGAAAGGGATACTTTGTTCCGTGCTAATTATTGTGGTTTCCTATTTTTAGAGGGGCATGCATTTTGCACATGTCACTTAGTCCGAAGAGAGGATGAATCTCGCAGGAGCTTGCACCCTATTGTCGCCATGCGTGAGGCGTGCCTCTTGGGCATCGACGCACGGGAGGGCAATGGACGAGGACTAATGAGCGACCTTTTCTGAGGCTCTATCTCGACCTATGTTTGCCGATGGGGTAGAAAAATCGGTAGTAAATTTATCCGTCGGGTAATGTGGCGTGTCACCCCGGCTTTTGAAGCTGGATTTGGCATCACGGCACTGCGTTTTATTGGTGAGTGACGAGCTTATTGTGTCCAATTTGTGTGCATTCGCCCGGCATCCACGCGGGAAAAAGAAAATAGGATCCACCTATTGTTTTAGCACACGTCGTTTCGCTCGGTTCCTATCTTTTTTTTACAAGGACACGTGATCCTGCGCGCTGGCTTCGGGCAGCTCAAACGTAATTCTCCAATTTCCGCCACAAATATTCCCCGTCTCAT
>LYUA01000385.1:117220-130355 GCA_002093875.1 Calopteryx splendens
TACGCGAGTAAAGCAGTGAAAGTTCAAAACCTCATTCAGTCGCGGGTGAGCGTCCGTTAGTTCCAAGGAGCTAAGTTTTTTTATAATACGTTATAAATCATTGTGTAAGAGTCAAAATTAAAAAAAACTTTCTGTTTGATATGAATTATATTGTTCATTCATGTAATGTTCAATTTTTCCACCAAGTCTAAACATTCTGAGCAAGTTTATTTCCATTATATTGTTTTGATTAGATACTAGAATTTTTTGGGGTTTATTATGTCTCATTGTTTAAATAAAGGGGTAAATTGCTGTAGTAATTTATTCTAAGTCGATTGGATGCAGTCAAATATAGAGACGCTTTAAACTTTATCTTGTTATAGTGTTCTTTTTTTGTTTTTGTGGTAAAATAAACCTTGTAAATCTTTGAAAACGAGCCGAGTACGTCTTTCATTAAACCCTGCGAATCCCTACTGAATTTTATTTTCAGGATAGGACAAATTCCATCTAAGGTGACAGGCGCTGCGCGCAAACGATTGGAACGTCCCAACAATTTGCCCCTTAGGTATATTAAAACCTGAATCTTGGGGCACACCGACTCCCGTTAGAGGGTTGAAAGGTCGGTGATAACTCGTATGTGGACGGTCGTCCATGGTCCGATCACTCGCCAGGCAGAGCCACAGTTAAAAGGAACCCCTGATTCCAGGGGATGGTCTCTGCACATATATACACCAACTGCGGTATGTATCAACTGGTAAAGAACGCTATGCAGTGACGACACGGGTAACACAAAGGTATTCTATTGAAATTCTTTCTATTTAGCGCTGGCTGGGCATCCTTTCCCAGTAAATCGTTTCTTTTGTAATATAGGTAATAATTAAATTATACTATTCCAGTAAATTTTCCGACATAATACCATCGTCACTGCTTCCTTATTTTGTGTGAAGTAAATGCTTACTTTTCATTCTTTCAGGGAATGCTAAGTATTCCAATTACGAGTATTTGAATTGCTGTTCCAGATTTTTTTTATTTTATACTAACGGACGCATATATTTCTGAGAACAAGTGAAACACTTCAAATTTTCTAGTCGGGTTTTAAAGTTATAGTCCTGTCGTTTCTGAAAAGGTACAAATTGAGTAAGACGGAGTGATGACGGCCGGGTAATACTTTTGCATTCGCTTTCATTTCAGAGTAGCGAAAAATACTTGCGAATAATAGATGCACTGGAAATGGTTAGGTACAAAATATAAATGCTTAAGCTTGGAAAACTTTTTCGGGGTAGAATAAATTAACTATAAAGAGCGAATTAGTGTTCATTGCAATTAAAATATACCCTTTTCCCTGGCCCATGCGAATATAATTCCCTAAGACAATGGAAGAGCTCTTCTTGAGTAGCCATAGGTATATAGCCATGTCTTAAAAGTATCTGGCCTAATAGTTTCCTTTTTCAAATCAGTGTACTATAACAGCGTATTTCAAGGAAGAGTATTTCAAATTTTGAAGTTTTCTTCACTGTAAACCTTTTATGTATATTTTTATTGACAGCGAATATTACGGGTCTTCTAATTAGCGTGGTTCCCTTTTGTGGTCGATCGGCCAAAACCGTGGTCATTAAAAATATTTTCCCAATTTTTCGCTGAGATTAATTCATTTATCAATATTTTAAGTTATACTGTTAGGTTCCTTTTTTAACACCACAACGTATTTTGCCCGCCCACCCACATTCCTTGGAGTAGGTGGTAAGCGAAATCCCTATACATTTTTTTAATAGTTTTGTTTTAATTTTAAATTTCACCAGTGTTTGAGATCATTCGCACCGTCAGTACTATAAAATATAAGAATTTTTCACAAGATATCCAAGGCAGCACTTGAGGCTGGAACATTTCATGTTAGATGGTGAGTGTAGTCGTCGAATCCATCCAAACGTTTCTTTGCACAACTGCACACTACTGAATGCTTTAGTTGTTTGAGCTCTTTTACAATTCCCTTCCACACCGATATTCCAGTCTTCATAATGTGAGCTAAATGATTTTCATCATTTTACGTAATTTGTTTTGCTAAGGAAATCATGGAAGGAGTAAGCAATTCACCGTAGCGCTATATTTCAAGGAGGTGAGTGTATCCCATAGGAAGGACCTTGAGATTGCTATCATGACGTTCGGTAAAGGTCATGATTTTCACGTTCGCGGGTCTAACAACTCTCCGAATCCAATTACTCTTTGTCCATGCACACTTTGTCTTCCATTTCCCCCAGACATCGCTTCTCTCATCTAGTGTGCATTTTATTTTCCGCATCCCTGAAAAATAAATATAGCGTGCGTAGTTTACTGATGTCCGACCCCTATTTCACTGGCCTATCGGTTTTTCTTAATAAAATAAAACGCGAGTGAAAATCTCTTTCTCGGCGTATTTTAAAAGAAGTTATTGGGAAAAGAATCTTGGCACATAAAATTTCATCGCTTTGGATTTAGGAATACAACGTTGGCGCGTTTTACACCTTTCCAACGGAAGGTCAATAGTTAGTTACTTGATTGTCCTCCCATAAAGAGTTTCGCACTTTGAAAGTATGAAATTTGATGAAGCAAATACTTTGGATTCATATAATATAAAAGGACTTGGAAAAATACATCCAGCTTAGCCACCAACTCACGGTGGAAAAGAAACTTAGAACTTATTAAAATTTGAATTCAACTATCGTGCTTCTCTGCATAAGTTACATCAATTTCCTTGGAAGCAACGTGTTTAAATTCTAGATAAGACTTTGCATCCTTTGTCTCATTTTGTTGAAGGAGTTAACTCATTATGTATACACGAACTCGTAGTGAATTTAGAAAAAAATATAATTAGTAGAGGTCGGATACTTACAGTGGGGAAGAGGCAATTAAGCACGCGTAAGAGAAATGTTATCCTGCTGCTTAAATTCCGCCTAGGATGTCTTAAAAAAGCATCTGTTATCATTGGAAATAATTTTCCACGAGTAATTTATTATCATGAACAAGAGTTTAGATACTGTTACAAAATGAAGATGGAACTTTTATTGAGGATGGCTCCAAATACACACTTATAAACCTACACTACTGCGCACACCGTAATAAAATTCTTTGGAATTTAAATTCTTTATAATTTTTGATGGCTTATACTAGCAGAGAATAATATGGTTTAACGTTTTACACTCCGATATAATTAAATGCAATTATTTGAAGCCTTAGCGTCGCTAGAGTGGGGAGGGGTTAAATCAGACTGAAGTTATGCATCAAACGAAATTCCAATCCTGTCATCCATAGTGTTATAGCTGTACCATTATAAACTCATTGCTTAAAAGTTGCGATAGTTTATTAAACTAATGGAACTTTTTGAAGAAGTCGCTAAATTGAATTTCAAGAGTTTAGGAAAGGGAGCCGAAGTGCAAATGAAAAATCATTAACTCTCAAACTCTCTCTCTCAAAGTCTTTATACTTTCCAGGATAATAATAATAAACATAATATAATTTTATGGTATTAAATAAATTATAATATAAATTTACATTCAAAATCAGATTAATTCAGCATTAGTAATATTAATTCTTGCATTATCATAATTCTATAAGGACTATCGCACAGCTGTATACTCAAACAAGAATATTTCGATGAATGACCAATTCCCGAGGGTTGACACACATGAATAAGTGTAAAGAATGGATGAAAGCATTAGTCATTAGTGGAACCGGATCAAGCACTCCAAATGTTTATGTTTCGGTCGCTATTATCGTTCGATCTCATCTTTCAATGAAAAATGTTGTAATTGGTAATGTTTGCCAATTCACCTGCGTATAATAGGTTCCATGACGTTAATAATCCACTATTTAAGCATTTAATTCCAAAATGTGGGGAAAATACACGAATCTGGTTGCTATCACCACAGAAAGTACTATGGCTGAATGAGCCCCTCACGGATAGATAGAGAGCAACCTTATCGGCTTTGTATTATCAGTCCAAACTAATTTTTAGCACTTTGTTTAATCTGTGATATTACGTGTTATTGGAATTTAGAGTGCACGCAGCGATAGCTTTATTATACAAATAGTGTGCTACGAATTTTTGGTGTAAATTTTTAACTCAAAATGTAACCCTTCGTAACCCTCGGTGAAGGTATTATTTCGGTATGAATGTTAAATTTTCAATTTGCCTCAAATAACAATATAGTTTTGCACATTTTGGAGTGTGGTGGGATGTTTATGGGAGGAATGTGTGTAATGACACGCGGGAGAGAGGAGCTGTGGAGGTGGAAATGATCAAAGGAAAAGGAGGATTTGTGGCAGGGGTTGATGACTGTGGAATATTTTAGTCACCCTAAACACTTTGGCTAGGTTTCAGTAGGCTAACACCCTGATATTTAAGTAAACTCCCGATATTAAATCTTGAAATTTCAGCGGATTTTGGTGACATGCGTAGAGTAAGGCATTTAAGGTGGGGGAGTGCTACTGCCTCGCCTAGTCACTCCGCGCCAATGGCAAGGATTTAACGTGGCTAGCGCTGAAAGGCATGCCACATATTTAGGTGAAGAGGTGCTTATACCTTGTAATAAACCTTTTATGGTAAGCATTTGTTTCCATGAGCTGTATTACAGATGCACAGCAGGCTTTTTATGGCGATATGGCAACGTTGTGCTTTGATATTTAGTATAACACTGGGCTGTCTAATGCGGCAGTGTATTGAAGAATATGAAGCAAGGAATAACATTTGATGATAAAGGGAGAAATGAAAATGTTCCATTGAAATAACGATTGCTTAATCTTTAAACTATCTTTTTGTAAAAGACGAAATTAGAAACGGTTGAAAAAATTTCAAATGAAGAGATTAAATCAAAAATGCACAGAGTAAAAAGTGAATCCCTTGCGAGATAGCTGGATGGAAAGGAGGTGATACATAATGCAGTATAGAATACATGGGAAAGAATACGCTGGGAGCGTTCGCATATAAAAAATTAACATACTTTAGCCAAAGGCTGGCAAATCACGTAAATTGTAGTCATGTTTTCCTCTGAAGTTAATATAATGACTTTGGATGATGGCTTTGCAAGTCAAAGCGTACGTCGTGAAAGAAAGGGTTTTATTTGGAAAAACCAAGTTATCCAATCTTTCTAAGAATCTATTCCACCCAGTAACGTCCACATGAATGAATGAATGTATATGAAAACACTCAGTATCTTTCAAATAATTAACGAAGAATGTTACGGATAATTTTACAACGAATCGTGAAATTGAGATACATAAGCGTGAATCTCAATTATGATAAAAATCATACCTGAATATTTAGTCAGCTCCCGAGCGCAGTAAACGGTGTAGTGGAAGTTTTTGCAGTAGCAGTTCCCGTTAGAGGACAGCGACTGCTGAGGTAGCATGAGCCATGTAGGTTAAGGTGTGCATAAACCCTGCTAGGAGTAAGGGAATGTAGGAAAGATGGCGAAAAAACCAGCGTCTTTATAATCCTACTTTAATGGTATGCGTCAAGACTTCCATATTTTTGCCCCCCGCAAGAGAAACGAAATGATCCTCACCTGACGCAATGAAGGGAATGGATATGTAAAAAGAAAACTTCCGCGATTTAAATTGGACTCCTCGAGTAGGAAGCTATTACACTGACCACCGTGTAAATGTAATCCCTGTCGATTTTTATTGCATCGCGGAGCCTTGTGTTAGCGTCGCGTTAATTCAATCTCAAGTTTACGCTCTTTTTGTGACCTGACATGGGCTCCAAGTCGTTCCATGAGCTTCACCATCAAATTTATTGCACTAAAATATCACGCAAAGCCAAGGTACAAGTAAATTTGGAGCTCGTTTGCTTCATAAAGGGGATTTACGGCGCCCTTCTGCACGACAAAAGACGGCTTCATTTACTGCTGCTCGCTTCACCAGTGCACATCCACGTCCACGAATATCCTCGCCATAATCTTTCATCACTCGCCTTGAGTATATCACCAAATAAAGTTTGAAGAAAACGCTCGGTCCATAATAAACTACTAATTGCTAAAGCGTAGTCCACTTTTCCACCCTAAATCTGAATAGTAGAATAGGGTGACATTTCAATCATTGTGTAATTAATTTCGGAGGGAATTTAAATGCCTCTCGAAAAATTTACCGGTATAAATCTAAAACCATCAATTATTCGATGAATAATTACTAACGTAAATATTAAATTAATTTTAAATTGCTAATTTTAAAACGTGTCGTGTCAATTAATTTATATTTTTAGTATTAGCCCTTCAAATATTAGGCAACAATGTTGAACTAAGTCGTATTGAATTTACGTATAAGGGAGTGAGAAAAAGTACGGGGATTAATGAGGGATCTAATGGAAATTAGCATGTATAAACATAAGCATGAAGATGAAAGCGGAATGCAAATGGAATGAAATGCTTCGGGCCATGAAAAACGAAAGCGCAACAAGTCAAATATATTCAGAAATATTATTATATGCTACCAATGCAGGGATTCTAAAAAGCTCATATTGAATAACAAATGGATTTGTGAATACCTGTTTTAGACCTATCTTCATATCAGAAATGGATATATGTGCTGCGAATTGTATATTTTGATAAATTCAAAACGGATTCACACTCGAAATCTTTTGCGAAAATCTTTGGGTGGTTGACCTAGGTAGTACATTATTTTCTCAAATTCCATTTTTCTCAAATTTTTCCAATCTTTATTTTCCAGGAAACGTTGGTTTTCCATATACCTACTTCCGAAACTTGAATCATCATTCAAAGTGGCATTTACCAAAAATATTAAAAGTTTCGGCGTTGGTACGTGGTTATTCATAATTTAGACTCGGAATTGTCTTGATATCCAAACCACGGCAAAAAATTCATTTCCATTTGTGAAATAATACAAAGTGCCACAGTTTTATTACATTTACTGTTACGACTCGTTTTTTATGTATCCAGTTGTTGTTTAGATGGATCGTGTATTAGTCTAAAAACCTGTGGCTAATATTATTTACTTATCAATTTCATCAGGTCTTCCTAGCCTACCGGTTGGTCGGTCAACGTTCTTGTCTGTTAATGCTAAGGTCTCAAGCCGTGTGTCTGCCGTAGGTGTTTTGCTTAAGAGAGTTTTATTGAAGTAAGACCTTGATGCCATGGATTGTAAATAATGATAATCCTAGTGATATCGCCATATTATATCACTATGATTCAATTCCTATGGCATGAATTTATATCAACATACCTTCTAATGACTGTTCTCTATTTCGAATACGGATAATGCCAATATTTTAAGAATGATTCTTGGTTTTATCCTAATTTAAACCTTTCCACCGTTTTAGGTGCATCATCAAGTACCTTAAATCTAAGATGCTTTCCGTGAAACACTGCCATCCTATTCTTTACGCTCACAAAGCCAAACCGAGAACGAAGGCATAGATTTGATTTAAAAAGTATGTCAAGGTAAGGGTTTTTTCCGCTCTTCCCTTGTTCTCACCCCCATCCCCTCTACTCGAGAAAATTACATTGACTTCAAAAGCATATATCTTTTACTTGCAGTAATGTGTTCCGTAAGTTAATGCTCAATAACCTTTGTACTAAGGCAATATATTGGTCAGAGATTAAGAAATATGCAAAGATTACTGGCAGTTGTGTTAAGCCCTTTTTCTGATGTGGGCGTTTTCTTGGAGGGGGTTCTTCATTGGGGTAAATAACGGAAACATTAATTTTGTAACCTATTATCACAAAAAAATGGCAAGGGGCTAGGGGGGCATGAGAGTCCTAAGTTTCGATCTCAATACAAGATAAATGTAATTACTTTTATATCTATTCATCCTCAGATCCTGGGATTCTCTTACATGTCAGTTTTACCAACCCAATATGCCCATTACAAATGATGAGGTTTGCGAATGAAGGAGCCACATATTTGTGGGTCTCCAAGAAATTTCAAAATTTTAAGTAATCGTCCCGAAAAGCCATTTAATTTTTTTCCCCGAAATCAGATGAAAATAAAATAATCACTGAAAATTGAAATGAAAAATGAAATGAGAGGGAGTGGAAGAGAATGAAAGGCCATTACCTTTTTAATGTCAAAAATCGTAAAGGCACACACACTGGGAGTGTGCCAATTAATTCCACGTCACGTTGGAGGTGGACGGCGTGACGTCGCAAAAACGGATGACTAAATACGACGACGCACCCTTACGTTTTATTGATGCGGGACAAATGTTTTGAAAAGTACCTATTTCTATCCCCTATATTGTTTCAATTTTTTTGGGCACGTGGCTGAAAATATTATTTCACTTAGAGTTGGCGAATGCGCGAAATGCGTGATCCGTATCCATGGCGTGAAACGTCCTCACGAACCCACGATGGTGTGGCCAAGTGTGTGGATATAACGTTTGGGCTTCCGGAAACTTTTGTGACTATCGTACATTTTCCCAAGGCATCTGCAGAGCTATTTATGCCGACGAGCGGTTTGATAAAAGTTCGAGTGGAACTTTAAAGTTGGATGGGCAACGGTAAATTTCTAAGAAAAGTCTCTGGAAGGGAAAATCCGAGCTCCGTGATCTCAGCCATGGAGTCGAAAAGCTGAAGTCCAAGAAGAAGCCTATTCTAAACTCCAGGGAAAGGTTCACAGGTACGTCGAGACTGCTTAAGTCTCGGAGCACGGCACTCAACCAACCCTAAAGGAATGAGATTAATAATGTATGCAACGATTTCCCGCTGACAGACGATAACTCATTACTGGGTTGTGAAATCATTCACAATTACCCTTTAATTGGTTATATTTTCAATTGGAAGAGTAATTTGGCTTTAGAGCGATATAGAGGCTCAAATTTTTTGTTCGAGAGACTTTTGAAGCTTTTTTTATATTTTTCGGAAAAATTCAATTATTTAAAAAATAATTTAATCATTTCAATAGCCGCAGTCACTCAAATGCTCCATTATCTTCATTTAATAAAAATTGCGCTTGATCCATTTACTGCATTTAATCTCTTTATCTAAAGAATGCCAATCACAATAATTTTCTACTAATCCGAATATTGCCGGTTTCCCATTGCCCTCCAATGTGAATGTAATGACATGATGTCAGGTGCATCTCTTCATGAGGATTGGGTTTGAAACGCTAGGGAACTGATTTTGGAACACGTAAATTTGCAATTATAACTCCCACCACAGAAAGTAACTCGGTATATGAAACGTGTACTAATTAATTTTACGAGTGATTTCGGTTATGTCTGCGAGCTTTTAAATTATATTTTTAGATCTAAATTGCTTCATTACAAAAAGTATAGTGTGCCCACGACACCACAGGAACCATATATCGTTTACTAAAATCGTCGAATTACGATGACAGCAGAATTAGGTATTTCTTCCTTGTCAACTAAATAAATACCTAACTTTACTTTTGGTGGTGAATAACTTAGATTCTCCCATGGACTGCAGTGCGACTGGCACTGTCATAAAAGCTTGAGTGTTTTAAAAATTAAGGACGCCAAAATGTTATACTGAAAACTATCCTATTGATTTGAATATTTCATTCTTTTAAAAAGTAAGTAATTAACAAAAGTAAATCTCAATATAAATTTCGATTCTCAATATCTGCTCTAGACTGATAACAGTGTCACTTACGTAAACAAGTATGATTTATTAGATAAATGATTTCATAGCTGCGGTATGAAATGCTCGCCCTTGCCAATGCATGCGCCCGGAGACGCAGCCTTCCATTAAAAAATTGTCTATTCACTGCCCTCAATTTTTCCGTAACCATTTTCCTTTTCTCCAGTAGAATCCCCCGGTATTCTCCATTCAAAAACTTTCTTTGTCCCAGTTTACAAACCACCCCTCAAAAAGGGGTACCTATTATTACCTGGTGGTCTTCAGGTCCAGCGAATGCCCTTTATGCCTCTCAACTGAAACCGAGGAGCACGAGGTGGTCAGTGAGGTGAGCCCAAGGGGGCAGCCCCTGCATCACCCTCGGTGCCCCCGAACCCGGGGTTGCGAATTTCCCCTTCCCTCATTCGGTGTGGCGTGCTTTAAGAGTGCCTTACGTGCCTTACGAGTGATTTCGGTTATGTCTGGCGAGCTTTTAAATTATATTTTTAGATCTAAATTGCTTCATTACAAAAAATATAGTGTGCCCACAACACCAAAGGAACCATATGCCGTTTACTAAAATCGTCGAATTACGATGACAGCAGAATTAGGTAAAGTCATCGTAAATAAAAGAAAACTCACATTTTTAATTGAAGGCTTCAACTTATCCCCTACCCTAAGAGTTGGCCATATTAGTATCATACCAAATACCATGACATTTTACCGAGCCCTACGACGACACGCCTTCCAAATCTAGCTCCCCCCTCGTTTCATAAACCCCTCAACCAGTTCTTTCCTCACACGAACCCAATCACCTCCCTACAAACCACCCTTTAGAATTTTCCTATAGGCTTCCTTCTAATTCAATCATCTTACGGATATTTTTTCGGTCTTTAAATACCCCTAGAAAAATGAATACCTTAGGGGCCTATCAAGCATAGATAATATGTCAACGCGAATATTAGGTATTTAAAGCAGAGGTTTGCACCGGTACCTAAGTACTAAGAAATGTAGTATCCTTGCCCTAGATACCAGTATCCAGGCACAGATACCTAGTTTTCTTGCCCGAAGTAAATTCTACAAATCCTTTTATTATTTCAGTAAAGAGCAAAGATTGGGACAAGTACCTTATGTAACTCGAACAAAGTCTAGGAACCAGTACCTAGTCATCTTGCCCTTACAGCTAACGTCTGATATAAAGGGTCTTTCTTCGTCATCCCAGATACTAACGATATCACAACAGGAACCATCCCCCAAATCTAACGACCACTTACCCTAGGTAACCATTCCCTCTCTCCTCCAAATGCGTTTCCATCTTTTAACGACCAAAAACGATCTTATATACTTCTGAAAATCGAATAATCCCGTATGCCCAATTGCATCTAGCTGCACCTCACCCACGAATGCATTTCCACCTTCCTTTTCCAAATTCTTAACGCAAAGTTCGTCCCCTCCATCATCAAAAAAATTATTTTATTCACTTAATTAATTTCTGTGTCAATCCTAGAAAACGTCGAGATTCTTATGAGTACTGACGTTTCCCTCTCCGTATTATCCCCCAAACTGAAGATTTTGTATTCCCTCCAACTTCTTTTTCTG
Source organism: Calopteryx splendens (assembly GCA_002093875.1). Classification (NCBI taxonomy): domain Eukaryota; kingdom Metazoa; phylum Arthropoda; class Insecta; order Odonata; family Calopterygidae; genus Calopteryx; species Calopteryx splendens. Next base: position 128,362 of record LYUA01000385.1, read on the forward strand.
AACATCTCTCGTCCCATTACTAGCCCTTCCGCAGACTTGCTTACTTGCCTGGCTGAACCCGTACCGAGCAAAAATGCACTCAGTTTTAACAAAAGAATCACTCTCCAAATAGAAGGGATAGCATTAGTGCCATAATGGTACCAATGCATGCTGAATTAAACTAGGGTCAATCAAAAAAATCATCTCCCCCAACAAAAAAGCCTCAACATCTACCTTTTTAGATACATTTATGATGTACTCATTTGAACCCACGGACAAGGAACATTATTTCCATTTATTCCCTCCATTAACTCCAACCATTTTTCCTGTTTCTTGAACTGCATCTGTTTTCGATTCTAGACTATGGGTATCACAGAGAAAGAAAAAGACGATGAAATGCCCACTCAAATTTAACAGAAATAACCTCACCGGTTTTGATGCTAAAGCATCAAAAAACTGAGGTCACGATGCCAGATGCTGTTGGGATGTCGTGTTTAAATAGGTTGAGAGTTGTGGGGGTTTGGGAGAGGTTTTGCGGGAAGGAGGCAGGGAGAAGGGTTTGGGTAGGGGTTAATTCTTCACGAATACGAGAATAGTTTAAACGGGGGGAGAATTGTTTAGATCACGTAGCGGGAATTAGTTGGGTCACAGGGAAATTTAAAAGGGGGGGACAGATTTATAGGAGCCATATCGTTTAACAATAATTTGGCATTATTCTTTTTGCGTGTTTGATGATTTTCAAAATTATCCGGAAATCGGTTTAGTACCTTCGTTGCATACATGTAAAATGGATGGGATAAAATGTGAGGGATGGCAATTGTCAAGTAAGTATTTTGCAAAGAACGACTTGTTTGCATGACTTTTACAACAACTAAAATTTTTAACTTCCTGTGATTCTGGCCTCGATAAAATTAATTACAACCTGGAGAATTACGTTTAAGAAGATACACTTCACATTATACCAACTTATTCCAAAAACCCTTTGAGGTAATTAAAAATTTTCTAGTGGTCACAGGGTTGTCAAAACGCCCTAAAAAGGCCTTTAGATGTCTACGACTTCAACCTTCAAAATGGAAAATTTTTCTATCCCCGTCCTCATAAAATGATATAACCACCAACATTGTCTATACTTTGACGGCTTTCTTTCAATTCACTCAAAATATTCTAACCCAAATTCCCGAACAACGTATTTTCAATTAAAGTCTCTCCCCCTTTAACGCAGGTACCCACAGAAATTGTTCTACAATAAAATGCTCCGTTCCATTTACCGTCACACCGCACAGCCTAAACACCACCCAAAACGTCTCAGGAGAACTGCATCCGATCGTGAAAAACGAAAAATCCACCTAAATTCTCAACCACAGTAACCCTCTTGTTTCGTTCAAACGGCATCCTTGCCTAAGCGGCATCATAAAAGCGACGAGACCGTGACACACCCATCCAACACACTCGTTCAGCTCCTCCCCCTTCAACCACCCCCGTTTCAAATCCTGTCCTCCCATCAATGCCGCAACTTCCTTCCCTATACTGAACTCTAGTTTAATTGCACGCTCACTGTTTGTCCATAAATGCGATACATTGTCTCTCCTGCAAATGTTCCCCTGTTTTATGCATACGAGAATTCGCCGCCACCATTTCCCTCGGAATTAGCAATCACTGTTTACCCGCTAAATCCCCAATGCGTTCCAATCTCCCAGTCCCGAAACATACCCCCTCCACAATCAGTCCCCCAAAAGCTGTTTTCCCGTTTTCGTAATCGAATATCTTCCCAAATCCTCCATCAGCATTGGTTTTCATACCCGGGAGGGAGGCACGCATAGCATGGGCCATCGAAACTCCCGCAGTGTAACGTAGGGCTCACTTCCCCAGTCCCCAAACCTAATCCTCCATGCTCTCCCTCCAGTTCCCGGGTCCGTGAGTACACATCATAACTACACAGAACTAAATCATTACCGATAAAAATTTGCCTAATTAGTCCCTTACCGCTTCCTCTCCGTTAACCAATTATGCAGTCC
>LYUA01000385.1:152212-169917 GCA_002093875.1 Calopteryx splendens
CTAAGGATTGGCAGGCGAGGATGTTACCCCGCCGCCACCGAGGCCGGCAAATGAACTCGTCAAAAGATCAAAATTCAAAATGCACGAAGAAAATGGTAAATAAAATATAGAGAATTGTTTTGGAGGATATTATTAATAGAATTGAGGACATTGGGAGGACAATTGGGTTAAACAAAAGGAAGTGTTTTCAAAAATGAGGAAAATAATGACCGGGTCTCTAAAAAGAGCCGCTGAGAGAGGATTGTTCAAGATTTTAATATGAAAGATGGGGTTCAGCTTCTTGGTTTCTAAATAAGAAGGATGAGCATAGAGTGGAAGTTTTTTATATTTGGATGTGGAGAAGGATGTAAAAAGAAGCTGGTCGGGAAGAAGGTAAAAAATGTCGAATGGAGATGGAGAACAGTGTAATAATTTTAAGGGACGAAATTCGAAGGATGTGTTGAATGTGGCGTTAGGATATACTGAGAGGGCGCCGAAGTATTTTATAGAAAAGAAAAAAATTCTTAGAGACACCTGAATGGCGTGAGGGGAATGGAAACTATGAAGCGTTGTTGAAGGAAATAGAGTGAGGCAAAGGCTTTCAAAGAGGCATTTCAAAACTTTTAAGCTTTGAAGGATACCTAATTAAGAAATCGTTTGAAACCCATCTCCACGTGCTAGTTGTTAGTAAAATAATAACTTCCATAAACTAATTAGCCTGTTTCAAACAAAGTAGAGTGCTTTTGTCAGTTTTCTAGTTTATCTAGCGTTTACGCGAGACAAAATTGCATATTTATCTCTTTATATACTTAATGATACGCTCAACTTATTCTTCTGAAATGTCACTCGTACCTTTTTGCTTTTGACCCTTTCAAATATTCAAATTCTCTCCTTTCTCCTTCACCTGCGCCTTTTGGATACGGATGGAAATAAAATTTAATGAAATGACAAAAACAAAAAGGCTTAATATATCTGTCTGTTGCTCCGGAATTCCTCCGTCGCGCTATCACGTGAGCGAAATTATTTGCATGCGTCAGGAAAAAATTTCAAGTACCATGAAGCAAAAATATTGTGTTGGAACCGTTCTCCTATAATATTTGCGACGTGGTAGTAATGACATACCTTCTTCGGCTGCTCCGTGGTAGCTAAATCCACCTCGGCCCCCCATCATTCTTTAATTTTCTGAAATCAATCCAAGTTCATTAATTATTAAAGAAATTGAAACACAGAGGCTTGTCGAAGTCTACCACGTCACGGCTACACCCCTATTTACGTTCCTAAATAATCCTAGATAGCATTCGGAGAAAGATAGCTAAAACCTTTGTCTCACTTGTAGAACATTAATGAGGAGTGCATCCAGAAAATTACAAATCCATTTACTTGTGTGGGGATAAAATATGTGGTAGCAACTATCCCACTTTTTACCGAGCACCGTGTTCTCACTACTAAACACTATTGTAGCATATAGGGGAAACCGTGATACGGAATCCTATTATAACACCGAAATTTCGATGCAATCGGTAAACAAACAATCCTGTCGTTAACTATAGTTATGCTCTCGCAGCTAAGGACTTTTAGATTTAATTAGAACCGTCTACCATATACTTTAATTAAATAGAAATATAACAAAGTACATAAATACGTTGAAGTTTGTTTTTTAAGACACTACCTATTATCTTCGCTCCTTTCAAAATTATTCATCGCAACATTCATGCCGTGAAATTAAATCTACATAGATTATTAATTAAAAATTAATTCTAGTTAATCAAAAAACTCTCAATGGCACTAAGAAACCTTCATATGTTAGGCCCCATGCTCCAGTCCAGCAGACGCGTTTGATATCAAATTGCTTCATACTTGATGGTGAAGGATATTCATTGCGTTTGCATTTTATTTCTGATCTTATATATCCCATGGATGTATAGGACTTGATTATTGGGCAGTTGATAGCTACATAATTACGTTTTTGGCCCTCTGTTTTTAGCTTTGTGATTTCTGTAACCGAAAAAAATGGGTTTACTAATGACCATTATGTATCATTTATATATTGCCTATGTTTCCAAAATATCTTGCAAAAGAAACAAATAGTGAGGTTTTATTAAATATCTCGAAGTTTTGTGTAACTTCTCAGATGAAGGCATGTCTATGGTGCATGGTGGGCTACTGTGCTCGTAGAACAAATAATAATATTTATTAAATCAGGACGCCAGAAACAAATTTCCAAATTCTAATCTAGTTCTTTTTATCTCCTAAAATTTTTTATGATGCATTTTCTCCAATAAAAAAATTTATAGAGTAAGCATGTTTAGATTTTGGCACATTTTTAGCATTTGAAGCTGTTTCGAATGAGAAAAACTTTAAATAATTTCATTCATTATTTGAATCTTCGTACCTGAATTTGATTTTTCCATAACTGAAATACTGAAAGGGGCATCAATTGTATAACCCAAAGGAATATTGATTACTTAAATGGTTGAAATGGCCAATAACCTTTTGTGGCCTATTCAATCATTTAAATAACCATCAGAACTGAAATTCTATAAGATACGCAGAATTTTTTCAAGTGGTCTTTTTCGCGGCGTGACACACCTCTGCTACATTGCATACAAGTAGCTGCATATATTTTACCATTTTTATGTTTTTCCTAAGAAGTTAATTAAATATTCACTCATTTGACAGAATCAAAGGAACACTTGTAAGAGGTTTTCTTTTGGATTACCGTGGAAAAAAGATAACATTAAAAACATGGCAATATTTTATTTATTTTATCAAATACGCGCCATCTGCAAAGTTCTGCTGAGATTACAATCAGAATTCGTTAGCAAGTAACATTATCATGATAATAGAGCAGCAGTTATTAGAGGTTAACCGACACATGAAGTTATTTGCGCCATTACGTATAAGTGGAAAATTTGTTAGAGTTATTGATTTCAGTGACTGGTGGAAGGATGGAGTACCCAGCATTAGCATTAGCCTACGCTTAACGAAAAGCGCCAGAGGGTCCATAGTATAACGCCCCATCAGATAGACGGAGTAGACGGCAGTTGAAGTACTCTCCGAATGCCACTAAAGTAAGAATCGGGATACTATTAAAAAATTCTGCCACCGTCTGGATTCAAACCGGGGCCCTCGTTTTACACCAGCCACCGCATCAACTCGATCCCCAACGATAATCAAGGTTATCCTTCCTCAAATATACATTTAGGGAAAATATTTTTTCTTCAACTGTTAGTAAAATTAGATTTTCAATAAGTGTATGCTAATCGGGGAACTAGTGTTTTTTTTCAATAAGCAGGAAGAAGGAATCCCCATTATTTCTCTATATTCCCTTCAATTCACCACTTCAAATTGAATTCTAAAGTTAATGTGAATCCACATATATTACTTGGGTAAAGAAATTACTTTGGTTTTAGTTACAATTGAAGATGAAAAACGAGCACAAATCGTAAATTACTTTCACAAGCTCGGTGGATATTCTACAGGTAGTGCCGACAAAAAAAGAAATGCTCACTCTTTTCCTCCATTGCGTCAGCGTCAGAGATTATTTTTTTTTCTAAATTTACAATTTGGAGGCCACTGCCCCATTCAGCAGAAAAATTTGAGAAATGAGAAATTCAGATAATTTCTGGAGACGGATTGTGAGCGAAAAATCCCGTGATAATTACCTCTGAGTTCTTGGAAATAAATACATGGAACACCAATGATGGAGGCTGATGACAAAATATCAGGGGCACAACGGCTTTAGAGTTGAATTGGTTTTTTTAACAAGACTGTACGACATCAAATGATGTATATAGCATCTTTTCGACGAACAAGGATATTCCATGAGACCGCAGAATTTTCAATTATTCTTAATATTACACTTCAAAAAATATTAACAGCATATTGTTTTCACATGGTTGAATTCAAAATTTCTGTCCTTTTTTTATACCCTTAAATATAATTATGTGAAATATCCCAATTGAATTCACTCTCTTATTTTTTAAAATTTTAATGTAAATACCTTATTTCAGTGGTATTAATTTTTAATAATGGTTAATTTCTTTCCTAAAATCTATGAAAACTATTCTGCGATCAAATTAATGAATTTTTCAATTTTAAATGCGTATTTCAAATCTTTAAAAATCTGAATTTCATATTTTTAACAAGTTTAATAGTTAACTTAGGCTTAAAATTTCACTATGTACTACATTTCATAAATTCCACACCCTTATTCGTCTGTTAAATATGAAACTAACCTTGTTTTTTTTCTTTTTGTGGCAGAGCTTTGCGCTATCCGAAACCACAAACATGAAACAAATTTGTTTCCACATGGCATGAAAGGCTATATTTGGGCCGATTTAGGTGACTATGCGACCATTCAAATTGCAAAAAAGCAATGCTTTCAGTTATTAAATCATACGGATACGTACACAATTAATATAATGCAAAAACTCTTAAAAACGTTTTACGAGTTAACATTTACACAATGCAGAATAATTTTTAAAAATAAAGGTATTTAAAACAAATGCGATAAACCTTCACTATAGGACGGAGATAAATTTTACTTTTAGAATAACTGCATGTTCTGTAAATTTAGCATATTGTAGACCCTTAGATGATTGAAGGCTCAACTATATTTAACGAGTGAAATTTAACAATTCATATTCTTTTTTCCCCTTTCCCATTGTCCACACCCTATTCTTACACTCATCTTTTTTACTGGTAAAATAGATTTAAAGTTGTGAAAAAAATTGTGTGCCGAAAATTATTTAAATTTAATAACCTTGTATACGAGATTTGCAGACGTTGGAGTGCTTCGTGTCCTCTTGCCATCCATTCCTAAGGTGCTGTGCTGAAATAAAGACCCTGACGCACTCACTGTACGTTCATTGTGGTCGACCCTTCTATGGGTAAGCCCTGGGTGCGCTTTATTGCATTACCGAGGGGACGCCAAAACTACAGTTACTTATCCTTTGTGATAAAGGCGCAAAATGTAATTTTTTACGGATTTAATGAGACGGTGCACTGACTTGATATGAGGTCAATTCAGATATTAGTTCATTGATGTGACCTTACCCGTTTGATGCTGGAAGTAGATTAATGCCTGATAGTTTCCTCTTTTCCACCCTTCTACCACAATGGCGCCTTTTAGACTAGTACGGCAACCTGTTCACAAAAGAACAGAGGAGGTGTGTGTCTGAATTAGGGCCTGCTGGAGGGGAGAAAACCTGCATCGCTTTCCGGACGATATGCTTCTGCTACTAAAAAAATATTATTATTACAATTTTACAAAAGAGAATTACTCTGAAAAATTTTTGCTTCACGATACTGCATCGCGGAAAATGATGAAATGTGTGTACTTAACTTGAGGCACGTTGCATAATAATTGACGCTTCAAAATTGTAAGCGTAGCAATATGTTAGAGTTGCATCTCAGCTAACTTTGCATTAAATAATTACAAAAATAAAACAATGTACTAAATGAGAGGTGATGTTATGAAATAGTACACAATAAGGACACTCACTGTTCCTTTTGAAATATTTCGGTGGCGCAAACACTTACGTCAGCGAAAGAGTTAGGGATTGCCACTCAGGTTATTAGGTATACATTAGATATGCTTACATTTACATGTATGTTTACATATGCTACCAATGGCATGCATTATAAATTGTAAGAATTGGTAGTGTCAGAGGAATTAGAACCAATAGAATGTTCATTTTACATCAATGAAATATGCCCCTCTATGTGACTACATGTCCTCGTCTTAACTACAAACAAATTTTCAACATATTTTTCATTTTACCGTGGTTGCAATGTCATGCATGTTTTGTGTTGACTTTTTTCTAACATTGACGTCAATTCTAACAACAAGATTGACACTAGCTGTACACAGTTTCCAAGAGAAAATAAGAGTTATATTACACTAAATACACTAGGACAAGGAAAAAAATAAAGGTTAAAAAGGCTTAGGTGAAAGGGCATAAAAGGTATAAAATGTGAAGGGTGATTTTTGACGCCAGGCTCCCGGATTCTAAAGGTGATTTGGAAGGAAGGAACAGAGGGAAAGATATTCACTTGACCTTTAGGTAGTGGCCACCACACGTGAAAGTCATAAAAGAGGGCATTACATTTCCTAAGCTACATTCTTACACAACCTTTTGGGTTGATCTTGAATTATTCAGGAAGCAATATTCATTCCCTTCTTTAATGTTATGTCCAAAATATTTTCATTTTCCAATGATAATAGAGCTCAAATGATTTATACCACTTCTTATAGTCTAATGTTTATCTTAACCGTGCAGGAAATAAATGTAGCGATAATAACCACTTTGTGTCAGACTAGGTATTCTCGATGTTAGAAAACAAGTATCCGGCGATCCATCATAGCTCATCTACTATATTATAACCTCATTTAAAATTAGGATGCGAGAAAGGGAAAACCTTTTGAAGAAAGAGTACTAACGTATACTTTTACGGATTAATGCGTGTCAGCACATATCCTCGTGCTGAAAATTGAATCGCTTTTTAGAATAGGCATATCTACCTATTGAGTGTGCAAATAGAATAATTTACTCCACTGTTTCATCCAGTGCTTATATTTATGAACTGGAGAAAAATAATTATCAATTGAAATTAAATGAATTACATGTACTAAATCAATATGGTTGAAAAATGTTCGAAATATCAAATTCCATATAAATAGGTTTGGTCAAGGGCTTTTCAGATTTTAAGTCGGCGGTGGTCAATCTGCCGTTAAACACCCAGAGCGCTCTATGCTCTGGTTTTGGGAGCAAAGAATACATCATTATCCATTTTGCATAAGTCACGCATCGTTTTACGCTATCATCTAGAGTCTTACTTCCGCAAGATTTCCTTCTGTCTTTCCTTCACTTTAACCCTCTTCTTTGAGTGGGGAAGGCGACCTGTCACACTTCTTCCGAGTTCACCGCAGGTTTAAGGTCACAGCAGTTTTCAACTCGCCGCGACGCGTGGGTGAGATGTGTCACAGGGAAGCGATGTGAGCCACAATTTAAATGAGAAGATAATTTTTCATTGCCTATGATAGCTGTCGTTTCTCACAAGTATCCTATTTCCACACATAATAACGAATATATCATCCCCATCGTCATTAGTCAGTGGTTCTAAAACTGAAGCATGAAAATGAGGAAACTTAAGGAGATCAGTCCTTCTTACCATCCTCAAGGTTACGAATTCCATGATTTAATTTAATTAGCTCTCGTTCATCCCTAATACATCCCACTTGCTTTCCGTATTTTCTTATTCCACCGACGGGCTATAACCCGTGGTCTTTCTTGAAAATATCCAGCCTCCTTGTTTTCTATAGGTGTCTTTCTGAGTCTTATCGCCCTTCACTGTACAGCTTTATCGGTGCTTCACAATCACAGTTTCATCTTCAACCATCTAAAACAACGCAACTACAATTTTGCTTTTCGAATTGTGCAATGCTACTTCCATGTTATCAGTTGCCTACAACTTCCATCCTGGGTGCTTAGTACTGTGATAGAAGTTGAATAATGTTTTTTTATCGCTAATTCTCATTATCAAAAAATAATCTTTTTACTATGTTAAAAGTCATAAATCATCATTTCCAGCTCTATGTTGCTGCATATATCGATATTCTCCCACTTCCTGATGGTTACCGGGTGCTGAACTGAATGAGTAGGCGAGGACGTAGCTGAATGGAAAATTCAGTTAATGAGAACAAACGATAGTGTGAAAAATTCAACAAATTCCATATTTTGACTCTCGGGCATCAACGCGTGGAAATCATATTTCAATGGTGAAAAAGTTGGAAAAGGAATAATCAGTCGTTCAGTCGATTAAAATATGTTTTGCTATATATTTACAGTTTATTATTAAAAATTTCCATTCCGTTTTTTCATCACCTCTTCCTCCTGCGAGTTCTTCTCTAGTCTCTCATGGCAATGTAAAATTACCGCATCATGCGAAGTACTCGCCAGTCACTCAATGCCTATATGACGAAAGGTTCTAACATTCCCCAATTCTTGAAGCGGGGGTGACTGTCTAAAGGCTTTTTAACGTTTGGTAATCTTAACTCAGGATATGACAATTCTGTGGTTTAACATCAATGAATTTTTCCAATGAGCATATGTGGTTTTGATAAAACTCATTTAAGCTTATAAACACATAAGGTGGCTTGAATTTTGTATGAATTATAGCCAACCTGATTAGCCTTAATGGCAGGGTGCTATCCGGGAAACCTGAATGTTAATGGAATCCTGCCTTAACCACGAAAACTGTGCGCTCAGAATTATCTGTATTGTTTTATTTATTAAGGTTCATTTTTTCACACCACTCACTACTTTTGTACCTCTTTTCTACCAAAAGTGTAGGAGAAAAAATGTGCCTACTTCAGATCCAATACAAATGTATTGTTCAAATATGAATTTACTCGTATTCTATTATATTCATTTTTTTGGAATTATAGCGTGGAACATTTATTGTTTCTTACCTATGATTACATTTTTGTTTGATAACACTATATTTGGGGAGAGGCACAATGCTACTTTCGAAATTTATTTCATGATTACATCAGCTTTTTTTCTTACGCGTAACACTTATTCCGGGATTAATCTTTCTCAAGTAGAATAATATTGATAAAAAAACTAGAGGAAAAATTTGATAGTATTATTCCATCTTCATTAAATGAAACCAAAATCTTTTTTATCTTATATGAATTTCATTCACCTATGTTTTAATAAATACATTGACAGTCGCAGTATGATGGAGTGGAAGTCATCAAAATCAAGTGGAGATGCTAAAGCAGAGCTTTTATTAGGTTTTCGTATTTAGTGATGAAAACACGTTGGCAATTTTCGTTAATATTTTTATTTCCACGAATTCAACTTATAACGACGTAGATAATTTATGACGACTAATTTCATCGTGTTTCCACTTCTATCGAACAATTTCATCCTATCCGACCTGTTACCATATCATATGCATTCTAAGCTCTCGTGTTTTATCAACATTTTTTCACCAATTGCAAGAACTGACATTATGAAATCTGTTTGGCCTCATTTATTCAATATCTTTCAATTTATTCTCAGTGAATACACCACAGTCGTGGTTACGATATTTCCATTTCTTTCTTCTATATGCTAACCTATTCCTTGTATTACCAAGAAAAGTTAGGTGCTTTCATTAAAATTCATACTAGTCTTGATTAATATTTTCCATTTGAATACATGCATGCAAATGTTCTCATATTTAGCTTTTTAGATACTTTCAAGTTTATTTTAAATTAATTTGAAGCATAGCCAATGCGTCTCTGTGGGCATCTTCTGAAATGAGGCAATAAGGTAAGAAGGCGCTCAAAGATTTGATCGAAAATTTAGTTTATGTAAAGCAGAATGAAGTAGTAAAGGGATGAGCGTCTAATTTGAAGCATTTGCATAAATCAAACTGCTCAAAAAAGGTTAGCGGATGGAAACCGGGTTACGCATTGGTAGGCAGGAGGATGAGAGAGAGGTGCTCCAAATCTGATGTGCTTTTCAACTGGTAAAAAAAAGGATGGCTCTTAGGGCAGGGGATGAAAATAGGAGTAAAGTTGATTAAACCATGAATATTTCGGGATAATAGAGGTTTATTTCGCCAGTCACCCGAGAGATTATACGTTTTTGCGGGGAGACGTTTTCAACGATCAATACGAGAGGTACGAGATGAAATTAAATCATAATGAAACTAAATTAATGAGAATTTCATGAAGTCTTTCTCTCTCATTTCTGACTATATCAGAGTAGATGAAGTGAAAGAGCATAAATTAGAGCAGGTGGGACAGTTCACGCGCGAGAATATATTTAAAAGGAGAGTGGTCCTAGTATAAGGTCGCTTGGAGAAGAATTTCATCAGTAAAAGGAGCAATTGAAAAGAAGGGGATTGATGGGGCTCTATGCAAAAACGAAAGAAGTTCAGAATAAGTTTGAGCGTAGTATCATATGGCTCCTAAGTGTGGTAGATCAGAAAATACATCGTATACTGGAGGATTTTGATAAGTGGATACGCAGAATAATAGAGAAAATAAGTTGGTTAGGGGGGACGAGAAAAAAATGAGTTGGAAGTGATTGGAGAAGAGGATACGATCTTTGAGGGAAGTTCTAAGAAAGCAGAAAAGGTGGATTCATGTACTGAGAAGTGGTGGGATTTTTTCAAAATTTGATGGAAGGGAAACTTATTCTTTAGCTGCATAGAGAATGTGATCATGCTCATGACTGAAATCATGCTGAGCAAAAGGCATGCGCATCGAACGGTGGAGCTTGAAAACTCCAAGGCTATGCGTAATTTTCAGGAATCGTCCAAAAGTTACCCGGAATCGAAGGACTACACATGAAATATAAATGTTTGATGTCAAAATTTTGAACAGAGTGACGTTATAATGGCTGATAATTGCATTTTATCATTTACGACGAATGAAATCAAGTTATCCTCTCCCTACTGGCCAATTTCTGATAAATCAATTCATTGGTGCATGCATAACAGATTTATTTGATTCTAACGGAAAAAAATCTATAAATCAATTAAGGGTTATGAATTACAATTCATATAGGTAACCCTTAGAGTCATGAGGAGGAAAAAATTAAATACGCAACAAATATTACTGGAACAAGTATTCATTACAGGGCAGTTAACATTGTGAATTTTCAATTTTCAGACTGCAGCATCGAAAAAAATACCAGATTCTATAAATCGTTATGCACAAATTATTCCATTAGTCTTTCAGTACCATTACTTAGTTACAAAAGAAAATAAGGATTGGGGGCATATCTTTTCATTGAATCTTCCCATTCCGAATTTTAAGGTATTCATCTCAACTGGTCTCAAATTGCATGAAATTCTGATACAGAAAGCGTTAAATAGCACTGCAGTATCAGGTGGCAACGGGTATCGTCGCCACCTCTCGATTACCTATGATGTACGAGATGAAAATTTAAAAATGAAAGGGGTCAAGGAATTACAATAGCGCTTAAAAGTATGTAACTTATTATGGTAAACGTAATATTAAAACGGTTACCGTCCCAGGTGTCCCTAAGGGATCATTTGAGTAAATTATTAATTTGTTCAAACGTTAATTTTTCCGATGTCATTCACTCCCGTTAACCTTTTTCCTTCATTAAAACCACGTTCAGCAGACCCTTCACTAAGTAATAATAGTAACAAGGAAAGCGACGGATTGCGAATACCATGTGTGGTAGTAGTTTTGAAGTATATACATTAGATGTTTAGCGAACGTGGAAAGGGCTGGGAATGGAAGGTAAAATATCCGACGTTGGCGTTAAACTTCACCTAACGAAATGCGCAAAGTTACCTTCGATATAATCTCCAAAACCGGAACGATATTAATAGCTAATGCCCTTGCATCGTTCTTCACTAAATAACCAAATGGTGATCGCCTTACCATTGAAAATCACCCAATATCCGTATTTGGACTAGTTACCTCGACATGAAAAGCTAATGAACTAGCCACCACTCCCATTAAATCTCTATGAATTCAGAAAATATGGAAAATCACAATTTTACCATTTGACTTGTCCGAAATCCCGCCCAAGATAAGGTATTAGATGTTATAGCCTGTAAAATAATTCTTCCACGTTAACATTTCCTTTCATTTCCAACAGAGTATGTAAGAACCAGTTTTTAACGTCTATCGCTTTAGATGGATCGTGTTTTTTATGGCACAATCAAGGCTAGAGACTCGTAGGCCCCCATTGATTTTCGCAAAGTTAATATTAACGATACATAAAAACCGTAATTATTAAGAGGAAAATAATTGTGTTGCAAGATGAACGCAGGGCTTCGACGACTGGACTGAACTGTCAAGGGGGAAATGTCTTCACCCGTGAGCATTTCCTTTCATGAAGGCTTTTGAAGTTACCATTTCTGCATTCACGAAAGAATGTTTCAAATTATAATGGCAATAACCGTAGGGCTTAACTCCATCTAATTACGGGAGAACTATGCACAAAGTTTAAAATCAAAATATTAATTTTGTATTTTATATTTACTTTAGTTTCCCCGCTACCAACACAATACCAATAACTGCACAGCATTTAGGAGAGACAAATATAATAAACACTTGCTTCGAAATATTTTGAAAAATCACTAGCTTTCGTTAAGAATAAATTTTTTGTGATTTTTAGTCGTCTCAACGCTCAGAAACTGTTTCTGACGCGTTGTGGTGATTGCTTTCTCCATGGAAGAAACCTTTACCTCCATTCAGGTTAAGCTCACATGACTCCTATCCTTACCAATAAATTAGCCGACCTATTTCCAATCCATTGGATTGTCAAGTGACACGCTACAAATTTGTAGGCCAATCTGCAAACCAATTTTAGCCCAATCAGGGAGACTGATTAAGTGGTAAAATCTGCTGCAGTATCCTTTTAACAAATCTGCACTGTAATCCCAGGGACTTGATGTTATCGGCCCGTTACCAATAACTTACTCTTTATTTTATACTACTTTTACTGCAATTGCGCGTTGATGAAGGATGTGGCTTGTTGATTACCATTCAAAAAATTATTCGCGTGTTTTATGTGTGCGGGAAAATGTTCAGAAAATGAAGTGAATTGAAAAATTTGAAAATACACATTCACGAGTGACAGCACATCACTTGTATTTATCGTTAAAACTTCATTTTTTTTCTATTTGCATTGTTGAAGACTGTTATTGATGGGTTTTGTGAATTTACTCGTGATACACAGTGTTCATTAGTTTAATGCTCCGGAAAGTTTGTCTTTAGGATTTAAATTCAATAGTATAAATATTCCATGCTGCTTGTATACTTTAACTCTCAGTTAAACTCTTTTTTTTAATTAGCGCAATGGAGGATTTTTCTGTTTTGTTATTACACAAATTTTTAATTTTACCCTTAATATATTTGGATTGAAATATAATTGGATATTTGGATTTTATAATTGGATCTCGACTTCAGATGGTATCTTGTATCTATTTATTTATTTGCTACATGTCCCCTAGTGTCATTTCAAAAATATCCTTTCATATATTTCATTAAATACAAAAAGGCACTGAAGTTTCCAAACCCGTAATCCTTTGAACTTTGCGTATCTGTTATCGCTTAAGCTAATAACTTAGTTCCAATTTTTACCTTCTGTTGTGATGAATATTAAAAACTCCAAAACAAATGTGTTCACCTCAAGTTCACACATACATTCTTGGCTAGCCTTACCAAGAACTTATAATTATGTTTGTTTACCTGACCGAAGTAGCTATTTAAGTGAATTGTTTGTCACAACTTGATCCCGCAATTTGCATTCACTACCCGAATTAAATGCCACGTTCGTATTAATAAGTATTTTCGAATTCATTTCTCCCTTCCAAAAAATAGACCAAAATAATGAAGGAATGGAGACTAAAAAAATCGTTTTAATTTTCTCGTCACCATCTAGTTCCATTGCGGCGAGTACTGGTTTGTTGTAGCTCTCCGGACTATCCTCTTATCCACCAACTTCTTCATTACTTCTTAGTTCCTTTATCTGGTCTCTCATATTACCTGCTTCTTGAAAAATCATCCTTTGCCTTCCTTTTTAATTATATCTTTACATGTTCCCTTCGACTATGGTCGAGACTGTGAACTATCGTGCCTCCGGATGCTCAATTACTTTACCATCTGCTTTTTGCCTCCCATAACTGACACTATCTTTACAAATTTCGATACATAACTTCATTTTTTCATTGCAATACGTCTAATATTCTTTTCGCTGCTGCTGTAATAGTCCATATCCCATGGATGTAGAAAAATCAACTCCATATATACGAACTTCACATATAAACTCCTCTACGAACACCTTTCTTATTAGGTAAGTACTATTTGTCGTTGCTGGTTATTTCTGCTGATAGTAAATTTCTGCCTGCGCTCTTCCGCTCATTATCCTTCCTTTAGATTTTCCCATGCCTGGTAAACTTACCTTGTAACTCTTCCGCTAGTGTTGTCCTTCACTAGTCTCATTTTGAAAACTATCTTTCTTACTTCCAATCGACGACCATCATCTTGATTTTATTACCGTTTATCTTTATATTGTATTTTTTCACCTCTCTTTTCAAACAGACAAGTTTTCCTGTGCTTTCTTCTCGGAATATAGAGCCAATCTGTATTAAAAGTAATGTCATTCAATGTACATATTAAAACCAAGGGCAACCTTGCCTTACTTTTTTCTTTATTTTAGATTTTCCTATTCTCTTTCAGTTTTATATCAGGTATCCCATTTTAAAATAAAAATGCTTAAAAGAAGAGCATAAGCGTAATTAGAAATTCATCAAGATGTAAATTTAGATTCTAACTGATTTTACCATGGTGAGTGTTGAGTGGGATAAGCGCTCTGAAATCATGGACAGGGATAAGCAAAATTAGTGATTGGCAAAGTTAGATAGGCACTAAGTTTTGGTGGTGGGCCTCAATTTTTTTGTGATCGCTTGAAATTCATAATTTGAGAATTTCCTTAATTTGAGGCTCCCTTTACAAACCTATCGTTTACTAAGAACGTTTTACTTTGCGCGTTTCCCTGGCATTACGCTTGGATTGAGCTGACGTTTCCCCCCAGAGCATGTTTCACCTCTTTATTTCCAATTTCCTCTGACCAATTGATTTTCTCAGTAGTACAAATGAATTCCTTTCCAGCGTGCTTCTAATTAGGTTGACATCATTAAAATTCTACCCCTATGAACCTTATCTTTGTGCAACTCTCATAATGATAGCGAAATTTTATTAGAATCCGTTTCATATTTAGTTCACCTTCTCTTAAGTATTGTTTTCTGCTGTGGAATGAATTTTGAAAAATGATTACCGAAGAGTCCAACTATTACATTGTTGGGGTGGGAAGAAAAAATGTATAAGGGAAATTTTAAGAAAGCAGGATTTTTAAATTTCCAACCATTTCCATTATGTGAATTTCTCGTATTTTTTACTACAATTTTATATGGAAATATTGATTCGCGAAGTTTCATGCAATGCCTGGATTTAGCTTTTCTGATTTCCTTCAAGATCACTTATTTCTAACTCTCGAGAAGCAATCTTGAATGTCTCGTAGAATGTGTGAGCATGTTCACTCCAGCTTTCAGGCTGGCTTCAAATGCATTACTCCCAAAGACGTCTGAAGCTTTTGATTCAAATATTCGTGCATCTGCGAAAAATGGCCAATTTCAACTGAAAGTCATGGTCAATCGATTTATCAATGAGATGGAATAGCAACTGTTACATGGACCTTAGACTGGGTTATCGCATACCTGCTACATAACTGGGCATCGCAGCTATTGAGATTAAACCATGAATATGGATAAAAATCACCCCTTCCGTCCATGCATGAAATAGCAGGTACTCTGGTGCGTCAATACTTATCCTGAAGCGAAAAAAAGCCATTGACTCTGAGGATAGAATAAATTAATCTTACATTCTCACTTAAATACTCATTTGTAATAGTATTTTAACGCTTCTGACTGCATTATATTGCTATTCAGATTGCCATGGAATGATTTATTTAATTTGTATCTTTCATCACTCTACTGTGATTTATATCAAATCATTTGCGCCGTTCCTCTTCACCATACTTGATGCTTTCCTAACATTTCCCAATTTCAGTAATATCCTTATCCCATGAAATAATTGGCAGCAAATTGAGTTTCTACAGTCGGGACTCAATTACGCTGTCCATCATTCACCAGGTTTCTGTGCTTTCCTAGTACTCCCGAAGTTTCTTCCCCAATGGCAATTATGGAGCACAGGTCTCAGTTGTCCTGTGCAGGCATCGCCAGAACTCCCCATGGGAGCAGTTGAGTTACACTGTTAAAATTCAGCGAAGTGAATATCTTATGTCTTGAGCTAGAATTACAGGAACGGTTTCAGGACATACAAACGGGGTAATCCTCTAGTAAAATAAACCAGATATTCCATTGTTAAAGAAAACCTAAGAATAAGACGAAATGAATAGTTTTAGTCTAGATACCTACAAAATATTTTTTTTTATAAAAAGGCCACGATTATTCCCAAGGTAATTTTCCTGTAGTTTTATCTTGACTTTTTTTTCATTCATATAATATCTTTGTCCTGTTTTACTCAGGTAAATGCTTTTATCATGTCGGAATTTCCTTTCTACGGATATCTTCCCGAAATCTCACAGACCTTAAAACGAAGTCACGCAATTTTTCGATACCCCTGAGCTTTAGAAACAAAATTTACTTCTTACATTAATGGATCTATTACCTAGGTAATCAAATTGCCTGGAGATTCAATTAACTGGACAATTTAATTGTCATGGATGATGATCTAATGGATGGAGGATTACTATATCCGCGTCCCGGGATTAAAATGATTTATTCAAACTAGTTTTTGAGATTCTCAGAGAACATACTTATCTGGTAAGCCATAAGAGTTCGGTGAAGTGGTGTTATATCCTTCCATCTCACTATCCGACCTAATGCACGGCGAGCTCTGCACTCTCACTATTCTATTTAACCTTACAGATTAACGCTGCCTTTCCACATAGAAATGCATTATGAATTATACTAAAAAATGGATGTGGTTCTAAATTTCTAACAATTTCAAAACACATTCTTTTATTTCAGCATCTTTCATGATTTCAGCAAAAAATTCGAACAATTACTACTGGACTGTTTCAATGACATAAAACCGTCATTGCCTTCGAGCATTCCTCTTATCATATTCCATATTAATATAAAATAAATAAATAGAAGTACTATCCTTTTTAAAAGCATATACGTCATCCATTGCATTCCGATGTTTTAAAGACATGCGTAAATGTTGTGGAATTGCAATTTTATCGCTTATTCCATAAATTAGAGGCACATTATTTGGGAAATTCTGTAATTCCTTATTTCATTATTGGAAATTATGCTAGTACATTTTAGCATAGATAGCATAGAAATAATAGATGCCCTTCAATAATAATAATAGTAATTTAACTTCATTAATAGAACTTTCAATACACTATCCATCATAATAATTTTTCTTCAGTTTCTCCAGCCTCTCAAAAGTTATATATATAGTTAGTATGTATATATATACACACACACTGGCGTTAGCCGACACAAACATAGATCTACACATAAAAGAGGACAATAAGAGTACTTCCAGGCTGAGGCGACCATATTTTTGTCATTAGATATACGCCATGAACCTAATATTCTATGGGTGGTCCTCCCTGGAGCATGGTAGGGGCTTGTGGGGGGGGGGCAGACCTCTCCCCCACCTTCTCGTTTATTCTCTCTTCCCCCAATCAATAGTTTCGCGACCATCCTCCAGCCCGGCATCAGCAGGCTGGAAATAATCGACTGTCATTCCCACAGAAGGGCTCGATAATGCATCTGAAAACGGAAATCAGATAAGGGTTATCTTGACGTAGCGGCCTCGTCCAACACTCTTTATTGCTGTTCGCCGGGTTCCGATACACATATTCCCTTTTTTACGTCCCTCGTCGAGTCAATCACGAACATGTATACATAACCCCAGCTCACTCTAGCAGGTACACTTACTTTGAGGGCGAATACAATTTTAGCTCAGTCCCAAGTATAGCAGGGAATGATTTTCAGCCCGTTGATGTGTTTTATTTAAAGAGTTTCCTCACTATCCATCATAATAATTTTTCTTCAGATTTTCTATACAATATGACGCGTCTATATGTGTATTACATATATATATATATATATATATATATATATATATATATATATAT
>LYUA01000385.1:176065-186072 GCA_002093875.1 Calopteryx splendens
ATTTCCCAGGATGACCTGGTACCCGAAAAATGGTAGACAGCTTTGGTGAATCAGAGGGTCCCCAGAATCGGTCGTCCGGGAATCGAACTCGTGCCCTCCGGTGAGTAGCTCAATGCTCTTTACCCACTGGGCTACCGCTCCCATATCAATATAATACGAATCAAAACCATATCAATACAAATTGTTGGTAATTGAATAAGTCAATGTATTTTTGGCATCACTTAATGACCTGTTTTTAACTGGGGTGGTTCGTGGATTTTGATTTAACCTAATTGAAGGCATAAAAGTAAATGAAAACAATTTACGAAATAAAAAAAATTTAAATAAAGATAACAGGAATAATTCAGATGTTAAGATCAGAGAGTCTATGAATGACACTATGATTATGAAGTCTATTCAATTTGTAATTTTTTTTTATCAATCCATATCGTAGTTCATTTCCATTGGTATTTATTCCAGTTAAACCCCGTTGAAAGTCATCAGGCTCAATACAAAGCCTGGAATAATTTGAAACAAGGTATATCGCTGAGTAGGTACATCCCTGTTTGAAACAAAAATTTTGAGACCCTCCAATCGGTTCAAAATTTATACAAGATGACAATGTATAAAATTACCATAAATTATGCATACTCATGGTTTTATTTAACACATTATGATAACAATTTAACCTAAATAAGACGCCTTAATTCAGCTATTATTTACACTTATATTCCAATATATGGATACGACGGGTGGGTATGAGGGGGATTATTGGAGGAAAAAGGGGAGAGGTATATAAAAGAGAAAATCCCTCCCACTCCTACCATAGGCTCCATTGCATTGGAAGGTAAGCTTCAAAAGGATGCCATGTCAAGTCTTGTAAAAATTAAATGGGACGTATTTTGAGCCTCATAAAAATGCAAAAATATATATATTTTATTTCTATGAAAAAGTTACGGTAGCTAAATTTCTTAAATCGAAAATTTTTCTGTTAACAGTAGGAAATAATAGATGGCTGGTGATCCCAGAACTCTTGGGTTAAATCCATAGTGCTAATCTAAAATTCTACGCCTGAAAGAAAATATAAAATGAATTGCACATAGATCCAGTATCACATTAAAAAGTAAGCGCTGTCTCGGTCATGGATTGGTTTTTCTTAAGAATATTTAAATCTCCTAGATTAAGCTATACATATATACATATATTTATATATATTCAAATTTTCATGACGATGAGTTGAATGATGAATAAATGATTTTTATTTATTTTTTGTAATACAAAACGTAAATGTTTATGTAAATTGAAAGTATTAGAAAATGAATATGACTTAGCAGGTATTATAGCGAAAGTAAAGGCTTAAAACACATCAAGGACTGAACTACTTTGAGGAGAAATGGACTTGTTCTGACGCGTGATCTAGTTACCTTGCCGTTGCTCATGAGAAAACCAATTTCATATAACTTTTTATGGTCCCGTGAGATCGTATGTTCCTCCCCCCACTTCACCCACCACACTCCTGAATATCACTCCGAAAGCAAGCGTGTCCGTTCCTTTGAGCCTTGACACCGTGAGCACAGGAGAGGGATCGCACTCTTATAAGGCGTTCCCCTAGTGACGCCAGATAGCTACCACGTGTTCCCGCATCGCCAGAAGCGCTGTCAACGCCGGCGTGGGGTGCAACGAGTGGGAATCATAGGGAGTGCGAGTGCAGCGTCTTTGTTTCCCTCCGTCGAAGAGTGTGATTGCCGTGAAAGAGGCTACGTTCCACTAACGAGCGAGCTTGTCCGTAACAATTATTTCCGATTCGACTACTGCCCAAGCCTCTATTGATCTTCTCCCAGTCTCCACTTCGGATACTTTGACATGCGCTGCCCAGCATGGCGTCTGCCATGCGGGACGGCAGTCGGGAGTACCGTGATCCGCATACTGAGGGCACGGGGAGCCTTCACCCTCAGGAGATGAGCTATTACATCTATTACCTTGCCCTGTTTTAATTTTAAATATCAATACTCTTAGCCTTTCAACGAAAGCGATTGCAAAGATACCGCGAATGGCCATGATATGCTTGATTTAGACGGGTCGCTCGTGCTCGTAGTGTATATACAGTTACACACAACATCAAAAATACATACTGTTCTTTATAAAATCTGAAAAAAATCCTCCACCACTTTTTAAAGAAATCAATGCCAAAACAATTAAATGCCGTACGATTTCCGGAAATTGATGGATCCGGGTTTTATTCTCAGTATAGGAGAATAATTTGTATACTGATAAATTTTTGCATTCTGTGTGTACACCAGCGTTAGTGATAGAAGTTAGTTTCACGTCATTTCCCGTTGTTTTTTTTAATGTCCAACAAGTGTCTAAACTTTGAATTTCTACTGTGGTGCTATACGTACGACAATGGTTGCCCTAAGACGTCACATCTACGGTAACTCGTCAGAAAATCTTGCTCCTTTAAACCTCTTAGAAAATCAAAGTGTAAGAGGCCGCCCCTGTAGCTTATTTGTTTTTTTAGAATTTGTTAAAACTAGAGAACTTCTTGTGATTACCTCCATTGTAGAGCAAACGTCAAACTTCCGCTATGCCAACTACCGAATGAATATGCTTATACGAACTTTCCTCCAAGCTTAATCTTAAACGACATTAAGCTCCTGCACTCAACGCGTGATTTTCATTCAAAACTGAATCCATTTGGTCTTGTTTACAATATTATATCACATTCTCGTCAATTTATTCTAAAGGTCCGCATTATTATAACAACTTGGAATCATTCCTGTCAATCGAACTGACCCTCAATATTAGAGGAGGGAATATTTAATGTTAGAACAAGATTGTGTACAATATATGGAGAGATTGATTTCGCATTGTAAGTTCAGTCAACCTTCCGTAAGCCAATTATTTTTGGTGATCTGGTCACAACGTTAAATTAGACAGATATATCCTAAAATCAATGCATGACGAGACCAACTTTAATCGCAAAAAATTCATGGCAAACACTAATTATTTTCAAATTATTAAATTTGAGTTAAAATTTATAATTTTCCTGCCAATATCTTCATGTTCTCAATTTTATTCTTCTCCTTTTTTCACTAACCATACCGATCCAATGGTGCTTGAACTCCTTTTATGCACCGTTAAGGATTATACCGAATAAATCCTTTGTCGTTTTTATAACGGCGGACAATTCCAAATATTGTTGTTTCTCAACAACATTGATATCGATAAACTATATACGATTTTCGATTATATTTCCCTCTAAGGCATAATTTACGTAAACGTTTAAATTATTACTTCTTCCTTTGTCGTGGCTCTACTGAGAAAGGCCCTATCATCTCCTTTTACATCATTTTGCTCCCTCACGTCAGGATACAGAAGTTTGATGAGAAGGGGTATGTACTTTCAAACTATAGGCATCAAATATAGTCCAGTTCTCTTCTATGAAGTAGGTATAGCTACCAGAGCATATTGAGAATCAACTTGCCTTCGTCCTACACGTAACAACGTAATAGCTTCCCAAAGTTGGAAGCTCCCATGGTATTCGAGAACGCTCCGTGAAACAAGCTAAGTTTTGACTTCATTATCCGCATACTCTTGGAGAGCAACGCTTTGATGATTGCCTGATACTCTGTTTTGTAGTTGTTACCGTTTCGGGTCATTTGATACAAATGAATCAAAAATGCTGTTTCGCTTCGTGTACGTCTCTATAAACGCAAAGGGAACGATAGTTAATATGCTTCAATCAAATACCAGGAAGGACTTTTGTTTTATAACGCAAATATGTGATTTTTTCACCTTAAATCCTAATGTCTGCGATTGAGTAGAATTCCATTCCTAGCGGGTGGCATGTTTCAATGGCTTTTGTCAAAGAAATATGTTTTTAGCTGTAGGAACTGCTCCGTTTGAAGTAAATAGTAATTGCTTTGCTGCAATTGCTTTCTTATTGCAATGCTCATGTGAAGCGAAATAACATTGAAAGAGTTTTTTAAAAAACAACTTAATTGCTGTCAAATGTCTTACTGTACCTACCATTACTCCAAATAAACTTCATTTTTTATCGGGGTGTAAGACTAAACTATTTAGGTTTACTTCAAATATAGCCGGTAGTGTTATTTTTTTAACGGGGCGTTTCGTCCAGTGAGCAAAGCGATGGGCTACTAACCGGAGGGCCCTAGTTCGATTCCGCGTGACGCCTCATGGCACCCTCAGCTTCACCCAATCTGTGTGATTTTTCGGGTACCAGATCATCCTGGCAAGCACACTGAAATTAAGGGACTCCCTATCTTGCTGTTTGAACTTCACACGCCGTTGGGCTTAAGTAATTAATCGGGTTAGCTCTACCCTCATCAACCAACGTTTGGGTTAATTACTGCGGTAGTGAAAGAGAGCTATATTATTTTATCGTCGATATGTTACTTAAGCTATCGCACAATAACAGTATGTGATAAGTACGTTATCAGTGTAATGCGGAAGCAATTTAATTTCGTACTTCACTGTGATGGCCTCGTCCCGGTCAAACGCAGATAACAGGTGGTTGTTACCACATTACTGACTTACTCAAATCCTGAAATGAGTCACTGAATGCCTATCAATGTATCCGTACGGTACTTGGGCGTTTATACCATGAGAGCAAACATTTGGAGCAGGAGTAGGGCCCAGAATCATCGTGCAGACCCGCGTCCATTCTCGCGTCAGCACTGCGCCACAATATTCGAGGATCCTTTTTTCACCTAGAATTTGTGCCACCAAACTTTCCCTCCATGGGCTGTGAACCGAAAATGCATGTGGCAAATGTAAGAAAAAAATCAAAAGAAAATTATTCATATTTAATTCTCGTAAATATTCTTCATACACAGTAAAATAGACAATACCCAAAAAAACCATAAAGGCATTATAAGCTTTACAGGAGAGGAAATGTCCATATGTTAGAAGTTATATTTTTTTATATTTCCTGAGTTATGATGACTTGAATAGTGCGACGTTAGGAGGTGGAGGCCAAACGAGAAAATTGGTAGCTATGGCAACCAATCATTTGTGTGACGTATTAAGTTGCCTGGGTGCGTAGGCTGTTGAAGTTCACAACTGGAATGAACATGGTCGCCATCGCCAATCACGGCAGTGGGTAACTCCTTTAAAGGCACTGTCGAGGCATTTCCCACATTTTCTTTGATCAGAACTTTTTATATCTGTCGGATCTTGGCTATCCAACCATTTTAATCGTAGTTTCTGGATTTCCCAACCCCTCCTTTAGCCAATTTTACGTGAAAGGTCCAAACAAATGGCGATACATTGAGTGAGTGTGTGTAAAAAGAAATGCAATTATTACAGTTGGACATGAGAAATACATGTTGTAGATTATGCCTCAATGGCTGATCTAGGGATCACTAGGCTGATCATCGGAGAGTTTTGAATTCAAAATCTGGATGCACATTCTCCACCATCGACTGCCAGAATGCAAGGTTGTCTGGTTGTCAGAGTGACAGGAAAATCCGTGTCTCCGAATGCGATAGAGGGTAAAATATCCCCATACTGCGGAGAGAGTATGTTTCGGGCGCTGCAGTTTTCATCGTCCGTTCAGAGATAGGGATCACAGTCGGCCTTGCCTCGTCGGGTATCAGAGACCGGAAGGCCAAAGAGAAGTGAAAATGTACTCTAGCGCAAAATGAGTCTAAACTGAAACGGCTGTCGGAAGTTCAGCGTTTCCTTTCACTAGGCCATTAATAAAAAAAATTAAAGAAGAAGTAAGAAAGACTCGCTGGAAGTTATTTTAAGAACAACATTAACGTCCTCTTATCACAAAAAAGTTGCTGCTAAACACTACACCATAAATATAGGGAAATGCTCAAATTCCAATATATTTCCTCCGAGTATGAAGCAATGAGAAAAACTCATTCTCAACCGAATACAGCCTACCGGTGGAAATGATAAAATCAGCTAAAATGTGAGCTAAAGTTTGCAAGAGACATTTCCTAAACAGTAATGAGCTTGGTGGGCATAATGATACTTCTCTCCCTGTGAAATTTAATACTTGAAATCACACACTAATGCGGTGGATTTGAGAGTATTTTGTGTTAGTATATGATTCGGTACTTACTGATACTACTCTTAATGATAACCGTGAAACATTAGTAAAATTTCTGCTAATTACCCTCAATGGCATCAAATCTCTATTATTAATGTGCCGTGAACACGTTTTTTTTTTTAATCTCTTAAGATTTAGCTTTGTGAAATGTCATGCTGAAGAATGAAAGGAAAAATGCGTAGATTTCACGCATAATTCATGTGCGGAAATCCCAATTCCGTAAGATAGCGTAATCAAGTAAAAGTGTTCTTCCCTAACGATATCATTTTTTTAACTAGCCCGTTTATGCCTTAAATAAGTTTTATAAAAGGTTGAGATGAGACAGCTCAGTGATAAGAGTGTTCGGATTCAAGTGCGAGTGGTGCTTTTGGCAATCTATCTCTCACCCTTTCCTTAGTGTGTGCATTCCCTGCGTCAAAAATGCATGGAACGAGGTGAGCCACCATCAAATTAATCTGGTATTAATTGATCATTGCAGTCATGTTACGTGTGCAGCTGGTGCCACCCGCAGAGGCTAAAATACTCAGCAAGGGTAGGATTAATACAATTTTTGCTCCAATTTGCATTCCAAGGTAAAGGGAGAAAGCTCAGTCTTATAAAATCCGCCTAAATAGGGAAGTTCCAAGCGCTACCAGCTTAAGTCAAATTGAAACTACCGGTCACATCCTATTCGTGAGTAAATTCCACAGAACAGAAAAATGCATAGCAGTCACAGTGTTAACTGAATTATCAGAGCGAAAGGGGATTTATGAAGAAACATAAAAGAAGAAATATCTAATGGCAAAAATAGTCTCGACATCAGGAAACGGTTAGTAAAGCAATGATACACAAATTATAGTCCTTTAACGCTGTTAGACCACAGTAGATATACTCACAATAGATGTAGGAGAAGACGGTAATAATTAAAATGCAGTGCCGTCGAATAATAATAAAAACAAAATGGAAAGAATAAAAGTGGCAGTGCTCAACCCAAAGGTTTCCTTGATGAGCGCAGGTAGAGTTTACCCCCTTGACATTTCACACATGACACGTCTGCGGTTTCCCAGGAAGATCTCGATCCCGAAAAACCACAAAGAGAGGACGAAGCTGGGGATGCCTAGATGCATCACCGCGGCCACCCATTTGGCCGCTCTTACCAACGGGGGCATACAAATAAAGAATCCTTTTGGAGTGCAGTTGAAGGAAGAAACCTAAAGACACTGGCAAGAAGAGAAGGAAAACAAATTGGACTTATTGTTAACCTGGCTAATTTACTGAGGACAATTGTTGAATAGTCCAGGGAAGAAATACAGCGGAATTTCAAGGGTGAACTATTTGAAACTGGTGATAGTATAATAGAATCCAGTTTAAGGAACCATTAAGAAATGAGGAATGTGTCTAATAATGGCATGGCTTAGAGAGATAATATAAAGAATTTCTCCAATGGATAATCAATGGTGATAATTATATAAGGCGCACTAACGATGAAAATGCTAAGTTAATTGATAGTTCCATTGCTAACCTAATGCAGTAGTCCTGAATCTAAGGAATTCAAAACAGAAACGCCGTATTATCATTAGTATTCAGCAGAAGAAAGTCACTAAGATGTCATAGTAAACGTCAAAAACCAAACCAAGTTTAAGACCGACATATCATTAAAAAGTACTCCGACGATGGGAAATTACCAAAGTCGTTACCAAATTACGTATGCAACGTTAGGGATTATCCTTATAAATTGCGACAGCCATAGCGATACGCTAGAAGGCTTTGCAATTATCTTAGAGACTTAGCCAACCTTACGAAAGATGGAAAGTCTAAGAAGTGATGATGAGTTTCAGAAATATATTGGTTAATACCACGTGAGGCACCTGCCTGTTACCAACAGGCAGGTTGACAGTTTTGGGTTAATGAATGAAAATTAAGATTAATTCAAATACTCCAATTCATCCAGTCTTCCAAATTGACATATCAAATTCTCCTGGGATAGCACTGTAATTTTCTTGTAGAATACGATAAAAATGGCCAGTCGTAAGTTTCTCCCCTATGCTAGGCATAGAGCATGGCAGTTCTATATTGATAACCGTAATCACGCCGAGCATTGGGTTTGCAGCAGTTCCCGAATCAATTCTTCCTATTGCCTAGAAAAGACTGAATTAGTAAATCTGGCAGTTGACTTTCCATGTTATATTTGTGAATGTTATCTATTTAAGCTTTCATCAACTTTTAGACTGACGAGGCACCGATGGCGTTTCTGATGCATTTCTGACCACCTGTTCCAAGGGCTTCTAAACTGCAACAAGCTTTCGTCCGGCACGTCATTTTTTTGTGTGGGGCAATATATATTTTTATGCCGTAACGTGCTTATACATGCCTGCCATAACCCACACATAAAATTAAATATGAATTTTTTTACGACATCATCTTTACTAAATCGTTATATTTACAAAGGCAAATAATTATTTGATTAAAAAATTTCAATCCCGGCCGTGCAGGTTTACAGGGAATAATCACCTTGTGATATTCTCCTGGATTTTCAGTGCTTATTAGTAAAATAAACTTAAATCGCTAAATATGTCCGAAATACGTATTCCGTCACATGAAACTGGAAGCCTTTGTTACTGCATTCTAGGATGTGATGAAATTTCCTAATGGACTTTTGACCTGTGGATTAAGCTTGGTAGTAAAGCTTTGCTAATGCAGTGGAAACTATTCTGCTGATCTCCTAATGCTAACTAAAATTAGCATAGACACCAACAACTACTCGCCAAATTACGCTTCTTCAGTTGCACGAATTTTCTTTTTCGTGAAATTTTCTGAAAGGCAATAAATAGGCAATGTTTTCTGCAGATAAGCTATCCGCGTACGGTAGAAACATGACGATAAAATAATTAAACCTAAATTACGAAGATCAAGCGGATGTAATATTTGTTTTGCGTGAGGAAAAAACAGGCAAAAGTAATTGAATAAATTCTTTAAATACACTCTTACTTGTCACTTGACATTGTTGAATTTTTTTATTTTAATATTTCAGTGTCACTTTAAATTTCATTTTCAATTTAGTTTCTAAATTGTTTAATGACACAGATAAATGATGACAGAACTCGATGCAAAGCTGCATTATGTTTCCTTTGAACACCATTCGGTTCCTTAAATCAAAACCCTGGATCATATGAATACCATACTACAGAGGAAAGGTTTTAAGGCAATAAATATTTCCGATGTAGATAAATTTTACCACACAATTATAAGTTAAAAAATTCATGTATTTAAAAGAAAGGTTCAAATATATGACTCTGGACGTTTTAAATTAAATATAATTCCGTAAAGTATGTAATTAAACGCCGATAAAAGCACACACATTATTTCTAAGGTGCAATAGACGTTGACTGACAATCTTTCACCGGAACTGGTTCAATTTAGGAACTTGCCCTTCTTGGTGATACGCAGAGCAATCCATTACATATGGTGCATCATCCTATGGACCCTTTTCCAACCGCGCAAAGGTAAGTCTTCGCCAGAGCTACGTCAATGCGTTGATTCGCTCAGAAACTTCCCTTAATCCATACCTCCTTGAGACTCGAGTGGTTATGACACGCAGCCAGGTGCAGGAGTCGTGCTCAGGTGGCAAAAGATCCTCGTGGCGCAAGCACTTCCTCAGTGAGCTACTAAGGTCACGTGCATTAATGGACGGATTCATCGATTTCAAATGAGCATCTGGCCTCGTTCCGCGTGCCGACTTAAATCGTTTGACCTACCCAACAACCATTCCGAAGCGCGCGCACGCGCCCTCACCAACCGGCGTAAGCGATACCCTTGACGGTCGATGGGACCCGAATGATATCGCACTCCACCCCTTTGGAAAAATCTCCGTGCGCCCGAAACCCCCCCCCTCCCTCCCTCCGTCCCTCCCTCCTCCCCCCGAGTCGCTGCTGAAGTGAGCTGCTCAAAAGGGCCTCCCTCCCCCCCC
>LYUA01000385.1:189309-199738 GCA_002093875.1 Calopteryx splendens
CGCCGCGCCGTGTAAAATGCGCTCTCGTCGTCCCACCCGCCCCCACACCCCGGACGGCGGCTGCGGAGCGGTCGGATGAATGGAGGGAGGCGGGCGGGCGGAGGGGGGCGAGGAGGGGTGGAAGTGAACGTGAGAGGGATGGGGGGAGGAGTTGGAGGGGAAGGGAAGGGGGTTGGCTCTGCTCCGCTCGCTCTGGGGAGGCCGGGGGAGGGGGGGAGATGAGGGGATGGACCGCTCTTTGGGTCTGCCGTCGGGGGAAGAAAAAGAAGAGCGGGAGCGTTCCCATCCATCGAGTGCCACAGCGTCACTTTATCCCGTAGCTCTTTAAATCTTGTATCGCATTTTGCACTGAGCTAAGCAGAATGTCTGACATGCTTCCGAGACAATGTTGCTCATACATCAGTCACTACACAGCACTTACTGATCGAGAGACAGTGAGCTGTGACATTAGAGGCAGCTTCATGATTTACATTTAATACAAAGTATTCATTAACAATGCTGTTCGGGAACTCGGAAATTCACACACCTTGGGTGAATGTGAGGGTGCCCGATGGTGTCACACAGAATGGAAACTATGCCCTCCGACCAGTAATCCAGCGCTCTACTCACTACAGAATCGTACTGCTACACTTTAATTAATACACAGTATTCAAGGCTTGCCAAGGTGGCGTGGTAGTTCGCCGAGTGGAGAGCTGGACTATTGACCTGATGGTTTGGGTTCGATTCCGAGTGACACCTATGGGCATACACCCATAGATTTACGTAAACTGTGTGATTTTATGGGCACCATATCTTCCTGGGAAACTACAGCTGGTACAGGGAAGAGATACGGCCCCCATCACCTGAATATGTGAATTTAACAATCCGCATACGGTACGAGGTGAACTATACCCTCAACTACAATACTAACCAGCGACGGCTTGAATACTGTGGTAATTAATGAAAAGTATTGTTCAATAATTTCTACGCGCACAATTTCACAATATGATATTTTAATCAGTAATGCCCAAATGTATAAAGCAATCATTTTAATACAATGAGTAGTACATCTTCAATTTGCTGGTCAGGTACAATGTATTGATTGACAGTAAGTGCCAAAATGTTTTCTTTCATTCTTTTTCTATCTTTTTTCATTCGTTTTATTGCTTGTCCTTCAAGTTCAGAAAAAATTAAAAAGAATTACAATTCTGCGATGCACCATTTTATCAACAAATTTAAAAGCTTTCGCGAAATAGTAAATGAGTCCCATTGTTTTTTTATTAGCAACAAAATGTGATTAGTGACGAGGATAATGACCGTAAATTAGGTTTTACAAGAATAACGTTCACTGAATAGCAATTCATTTCCGTGACGATTCCTTTAAGTCTCGTTATTAATATGTTTTCTGCCAATTTTCTCTCCTGAGTAGGTATGACTATAAACGTATTCAATTATGAGAGAAAAAATACAGAAAGTAGACAAGGGAAATGGAGATAAACAGTGTGCACGCATAGTTTCCAACAGAATGTTTGCTATGAAACGCGTAAAGTTAAAACAGATTAATCCTCATTAATATTAGGAAACTGAAATAGATATGCTCGTAAATTACTTATACCAGAGCGTCAACGTCACCTTTGCGGGGATATTCAGCGGTTTGAAACGTTCGTTGTCAGTCTCGTGGATATTTATTTATTTATGCTAAAACGTGACTGCAAATGTCTTTCAACAGATTAATCAAATATTGAAATATACGCTGTGCCATCCAAAGTTGTCGCTAATTGTTCCGCCCCAACCAGTGGCAGTACGAACTTATGCTGCCAGATACAACTTGGTGTGTGTGTTCAAGCTGCCAGTCCGTCAATCGCCAATCTATCTTCGTGGGCGCACGTGTTTCTTAGTTTTTGTTGTTTTCGTTGGACCTTATTCATCGAAAACTCATTTTGTTTTAATCGAATTGAAAAATTGGTTCACTTCATCTTACGTAGAAATCGTTAAAAAAAACGAGCATCGCTTAAGATCATTCATTATGGTGTCGTGAATTTCAGCATTCTGGAGAAGAGTTGAATTTATTGCGGACTTAAACTTGATGGATGTGTCACCGCTATTTAAGAAAACATTTTAACAATCACGGCTACGCACTCACTCCCCAGCGTCGTGTTGTGTGAGTTAGGCGCCAGGGAAATTCCTGAAAAGAAGACTATGGGTGGAATAACTAGTATCTAAAGGCGGCTTTCGTCCAAATTCTTTCCGAAGAGTTTTATTTTGATCTTGGCCCATCTTAATTAATTTTTCCTGGTCTTGATCCATCTCATTTCTCTCCTGCCTATCAGAGCAACGCATAACACGCATAACTCCGGAACTCCATTGTGCTGCTGGCACAATATGCTAACATAAAATACGTCAATCCACGATAATTCTTTCGAACTTTTCACAACAAAATAACCAAATGACTCTGCATAAAAAATCACAGTAACTAAGTTTTTCAATCAGTTCGTTTTCTTTATTAATTGCAAATATCATTACATTTGAATGCGAACAGTGTAAAAATAGTTTACTATACAAAAACCGAAATTTGAAACGATATAATTATTTTGGGAGACGTATTTCTTCCGTCAAATCCATGATCATGGGATCTTCCTCACAAATTTAAGGTCACAGTATTGGAGACTATATTATACATAATATTGAAGACCGTCAAGTTTTATCAATTTTATCGTCTCAGAAAATTAACCCCAATAATTATTGTGATTGGATTTTTAGATTGCATTGTAGTATTACTATATTTTCAGAGGAATTATTATAGCATATGGGGCATTACTTCAAGCGGGAGATCATTTTCAATTATTATGCTGGATGCCCTCTTTCCGGATATTGCCTGGCGCGTGTTGCATGATGTTTTAGGTTCAACGCGTGTCAGTGAGTGTGTCAGGAAGTCAGTGAGTGTGTAAACGTCATTGTTAAATTATTTTCACAGTAGTAATATTATTCTTTCGAGTTTTGTCCCATGCACGTTATTTTTTTCTGGTTATTTAATTTTACGGGAACAGGGATGGGGATCCTCGTCGATGCTCTTTATTCATCGAAGCATTAAAAGCTTTTAATTTAGTGGAAATGAAGTCTTTTTTCTATATTTCCTTTTTCACCCAATGCATTTTATCACGGACGCACTGATTCAATTTTGATTACCAGGCTTCCCTCACGAAAAATGAATAAAAAAGCCATGCCAAAGCCAGTCGTTGATTGCATTTTATCTCTCTATACTTCTGGCCTTTGAACTTTGAAATATGATAGTACATAGAGGGATAGCAAAATTAAAATGCATTACCTCTGTTCTGCGTGGAATATGAAGCCGCACCACTCGATTCTCCGGTCAGTGAGTATGCGTCACCCGGATCTACTGGCCGGAATTTAATCTGCACCATACCTTAAATTTTTTAGCATAACCGAAGTAACATTTATAAAAAAGTGTACCTAAAACATTGATAAATTCGTTATTCTTATAAAAAGAACTTGATAAGCATTTCGTTCCTCATACAGAATACGATTGTACATAACAATTATGCTTGAAAACGAGATATTTTGGAAGAACTTTCGTCCTTATTCCCTCCGTCGAACCGAATTCTTCTTGAAAACCCATGGGCTAAGAAAAAAATGTTTGCGGTGTGAACTCGTTTTAACTTCTGTGAATCAGAAATCACATTTAAAATCCATTCTAATAGAATTTCCTCGGATTACATTTGTTTCCTAGTTTTCAGATAAAATAAAATATAAGAAAGTATTCAGCCGCTAGAAAAGAATTTGAACTAAATTTTGAAGGATGTCATTTATGATATATTGAAAAACTAATATCATCCATTGTTTCGATTTCGTTCATTGGCATCCATTGGTTTGACTGGCCTGTCTTGTGTTAAGGCAATAGAATAGAACTGCCAATAGCGGTCTCTACTACTAAAAAATAATCTTTTTACAGAAAATCTCGAACGCTATACAAATCTTTATTCATAAATCGAGTTATATTCAGGGATTTGGGCACATTTTTTTATTTAAAGTAATATTTGCCTAGAGGAGGTATATTCATTCAATAAATCAGTATACACACACAAATACTCACCAACTACCGATACTTCTTCAAGATATGAGTAGAAGGCGGAGATTCCCGTATAATGGCTAGAGTAAATATTTATTTTCCTTAGCACAATGGAGTACGCTCCTTTTGAATCTGTTTATTCACAAATAGGAAGCTAAAACATACGTTGTTCAAACGGCAGCTTCAGTCATCAACAGTGGTACCAGAAAACGTGCGTAAAATATTTATCGGTCTTCAGAGGTGGGATCATTCTCCCACCGCTTCCAGTTTTAAATAGCAATTGCAATATCCCTTCAAATATGTTTAACCTGTATAACGCTATGTGAGCTATGTGCACTGGCTCATGAAAAAATAACGGGTATATACAAATACGAGTATGCTGGAAAGCTGAAAGTTGCCATGAAGGATCATATGCCACAACCAACAATAAAAATTCAAAAACTCCTAAAAATGGCCAATGTGTATGAAACTTGAATTTTCGTTGATTTCTTTGACTTTTAATAAAGTTATTTAGGATCCTGCATTATTGCTCCCGGTGAACTACACAGAAATTAACTGAGTTTATTTTTTTTGCAGTTCATTTATTTTTCATAATTTCTTCTGTTTATTGATATCAAGTGCATTGTTCCTTCTTTGCTTTTTTCATGGTGGTTGATATATGATTAATAATTTTTGATTGCAAAAGGATGAAAAAGAAGTAGTCCACAAATTTAAAAATGTATTGCTTCATAAACTGAACCTCGTGTTTAGTGATCTCACGGTCCGAAAACATTATGCGATAAAATGGACCTCATATTTTGTTAACATACGGAAGTTATATTTAATCATAGATACAGTAAAGAAAGATAATATGCATATAGTTTATTAAAAATATTTTGGCTGGGGCACTTATAATTTAAGATAAACCTAAGTTGAGCTTGTGAAGGCGTAGTTGATCATTTTCGGTTTTGCTTTTTTGTTGGTTTTGGGAACGAGTTATTATTACATTTAATAAAGAGTTCACAAATCAGTGCTCTCTTTAGTTGCCCCACACAGATAGTAGATTATGGCCCCCATACCACAAATATTTATATTAGTAGCTTATTAATACAGGACATCAAACTTACTTAACTCCAAATTTTTATATCACTCATAAACGTTGAACATCATTCGCGTAAAAACATTTAGGTCTGAACATGCAAAAACGTGCTATAATTTTCACAAGTCTACTGGCGAAAAACATCGAAGCTATATTTTTTTACAAATATTCATGGATATATTGCCGGACTAAACAAAAGGCCGAGTATGTCACTGGCAAGACTTAGCTGTCAGCTAGACTAAGAGCCTTACCCGATTAATAATAACGCTTTCATGTGTTTTTTCTTGCTGATATCACTCTTTTTTATTTCAATTAAGCCTTCAATCGTGATAACTTTTCAAACATAATTTATTCCGGCTTCCGGAAGTATTTCATATTTCTGTGTGCTCAATTTCGCTATTATATACGAATGTAAAATACCTAGAGTTTCATACTTGATCATACAAAATTGGAACATATAGGGTTCTAGCCGGATCTATCAGAGTGGTTTTAATTTTCCATTTTGAAAATTTCGCGTGTTCTCTATAAAAAGTGTAATCTTCTCATACAGCTAATAATTAAGGTAACATGCTACTTTATTACGTTGATTCTTTTTTTAATGGGCGTGGTAGCCCAGTGGTTAGAGCGCTGGACTACTAACCAGAGGGCCCGGGTTCGATTCACGTTGAAGATTGATTCTGGGTATCCTCAGCTTCACCCAAGCTGTGTACCATTTTTCGGGTACCAGGTCATNNTGTGTACCATTTTTCGGGTACCAGGTCATCCTGGGGAATCACAGGTGGTACAGTGAAAAGAGCTGGCCATCCTACAATTATGTTGAATTTCACATGCAATAGGGCTTAATACTGCGTGATTTCTATCCTCACCTACCAAACCGACGATCTTCGGGTTGACTATATTGATTTTTTCATTCTCAAGTGACATTTTGATGCCAAGTGCTATCAGCTTTAAATGCTGTTTTCCCGGCATACAGAGTGAGGTACTTTTCATGGTGGCCTAACATTATTGTACTTGAGCTAGGTTTATCCATTTTGCAACTATACACCGATTTTTGTAATAGCCACCCAACCGTTTTTGTGAAGGAAAATACGTGATGGAAGGTATATATAATCGATTTGGAGATAATTTCATTGCAATCGAAGTCTTCCCAGCGATCAGTACTACATGCACTGAATCAGTAAACGTAATTTTCTTAGTTTCCTTCATTATAAATTACTGCTTTCATATACTCAGTGGAATTGGAACCTACTCACAGTTTGAGTAAGAATTATTCACAGTTAAATCTCTGTAAGTTTTCCCATACCCTGAGGAATTACCCATCGTTGTCAGGCATGGTTAGGAGAGCATTAATAGGGCGTGAGAAAATGTTCCCTCGTACACTTGTCGCACGGTTTTGAAATAAAATTGTTCATACCGGGTAAGGGTCGTCATAGTTTCTGCATAAAAATCTAGCAAAAAAATTTCGATGTAACTTCTGCAATTTGTAGGTACATTTACATTTTATCTCTCCCAACGAAGAAAAAATAAGGAACAAATGCCTTGGTCTAGTTACAACAAAAGCAATACTGATTTAATTCGTCTGCATTGTAATTGGGTCAGGTGGACCCTCACCTTCCTACCCTATTTAATATTTATGGCCTTAATCCCATAATTTTTTAGATGATAAATTTTTCATATATAAATAAACTAAAGTCATTATTTCAAGAAATTTTGGATATGATTTTAAACGTTTACTTTATCTACCGGGGTTACTGCAAAATACAAAAATCTCTTTCATATTCCATTACGTTAGCGAGAGTTAAAAATTTCCCTGTTTTTTTAAACAGTAAACAGTGAACCGACATCATAGATCCGAAAAAAATACTTTTACTCGAAAACGAGAAACTGTCTGCGACGGCGATTATATCAAAAGCTTTCGTTCGCGCCTAATATTCCGCAACCCGCGCGACTAATTGTTGTGCGTGAAGTCTAATAACCCAGGCGCGCGAGTTATTTATGATTTTCAGCGTAGGAATTGTTCCTTCACTAGAGGTGGGGTGGATGAATTCAATAAATACCCATTGATCGAAGGGAACTGTGTTATTTTTTCTTCAATAAAAAGTAATTCCAGGTCCTGCAATGAGTTATTAGTGGTGATTTTTGCCTCACCACGAGTAAAGAAAACTAAAAATCGCTTGGCAGTAAGGTGGGGGCGAACTATTAATGTCTATTAATTTCAAGAAACTGAAAAATCTTCTGCTACAACATTAAAACCAATATGAAATATTTTTTATAATTGATTATGGAATAAATTTGTTGGAGTAATCCTAAAGGGTAATTAATGCTAATGAATGCCGACTTCAGTGGCCGTCCACGGGTAACACCCTCGCGTGCTAATCCGGAGGACGCGAGTTCGAATTCCACCTTGGCGGTTCTTACACCACCTAGGGCGTGGATATGTGTATAAACCTTTGTTATACTTGGATCTACTGTCCCACCGTAATTAACTTAGTGCTTTGCGTTGGAAAATATATGATAACACAAATTTACTTAATATTTAATCTGATCCCCTTGACGTTATTTTATTACTCTTTTCTTCCTGATTGACCGCTAAAATTAATGAATGACAATTTGATTACAGATTCCAAAACTTAATTATTCCAAATAATGTATAAAAACATAATTATACAATACACCCGTATTAGAAGCAAAAAAGCTTAATTCGATGGAGACATTGAACTAACACGATGATGAAAAAATCATACCGCACAGAAAAATCTTTCAGCAATTCATTTAAAGCAACTTGTCACGATGTGAGCAGTGGAGCAACGTGAAATCGACCAACAATATTCAGAACGGTGGAAAAAGATGTTTTATGAAAATTATGGTGTTTTAAAGCACGAAAGACCCTGAAAGGTACATATTTACACAAACCTTTCCTGGTTTTTAGGAATGCCTCACTACCCCTATCATTACCAATCCGTGGAACATTGGAAAATAACTATTGTGAATGCCTTACGTGAATACTGATCCTCCAT
This sequence comes from Calopteryx splendens, assembly GCA_002093875.1. Classification (NCBI taxonomy): domain Eukaryota; kingdom Metazoa; phylum Arthropoda; class Insecta; order Odonata; family Calopterygidae; genus Calopteryx; species Calopteryx splendens. Next base: position 197,471 of record LYUA01000385.1, read on the forward strand.
TATCTTTGCCTTGGGGAAAGCACCCGCTGGTACATCCAAAGGAGCTTTCGCCCTCCCTTCGCCAAATCGACCACCCCATTCCAAACACACTCTCCTTCGTGTTTCCCTCCTCTGACTTTGCCACCAACCCATGCCGTCGCATTCCGACGAGTCCACGTTTAATATAGGTACCAATGATATCCAATAGCAGTTCAATCCAAATACTACTGAATTGGCAATGCACCCCCAAATAAGTAACTTTCAAGTTTTAGGGACCATACATATACTGGAAAACTGGTTTGTATTGATAATGATAATTCTTTCTCACCCAAATAGCTAATTATACCCCAGATTATCTCCTGGAAAAGAATTCGACATAATAATCTCTGGGTAATGAATTAATCTCAAATCTTGAGTACTGAGATTTCGTAATTATAAACATGAAGTGTGAAGTTGTACGGTATTTCATAAAATTTCAAAATAATAATGTAAACAAAGCATATTATTAGCCCGCGTTCTACTAATAAGTTGCAAGCAGTCCAAATGAAAGGATATACATAGGGAAGTGTAACCTCTGATCAATTCAATTCACTGTGAATAACTAGCGGATAGTTATTCATTTTAATTATTCAAAACATATGCTGATAACGTTGTTAGATAAAGATCCCAAGCAACATTTTGTTGAATTGCAAGTCGGTATATTTATTATAGAGTCACCTTATATTATGCATTCCTCGATGTAGCATATATTATGTGCTACGGAAGACCCCTCATATTCATACCTCCTATTAACGAAAGGAGAGGAAGCTGAGGACATTTCGTTATGACTCATTTATTTGGATGACCATTCTTCTTCTAGAATAAAAAGCAAGTAAATTAGCTAGATGTTATATTTTGCTTAAATTTGAATGGTTCCGATTTTTTTAAAGTATCTTTTATTTAGTTCAATGATCCGCATACGTATATTACACTTGTAGATACAACTTTTTTTCACTGACCATATGCCGGCATTTTTTTCGAAATCCACCGCATTTCGTATGAACTGATTGCATCGCTTTTCTCCGTATACATTCCTTATTCTTGCTTAATGTTTTCAATTTGTTTTGAATTTCATGTCTGTTAATTAACGATAGAGAAACGTTTCGTTTAAATGATAATATTAATTTATTTCCTTAAATAATTGAGGAAAATCAAAATATTGTGGCCAATAGTAATTTCGATTTTGTCCGAGAAGTCTTGAGAATAGGTCAATAAAAAGTTGTAATTTGTAAAATTTGTAATGTAATAATAATAAAAAATAATAGTTAAAGCTCACTGGGTTATTTAATATTTTATGGTTCATTTCGTGATAATCTATATTGAATATCTGTATTTGTATTAGTCTTCCACTACACATAAAGAGAATTTAAAATAATATTTATCATGGCATAGAATTTTTGATGAAAACAAGCATTATAGCTTTCACATGGTGTCTTTATTCTAAACCACCTCACACTATCAAACCGTATGATAGTTAATTTTCATTCCATAAAAAAAGAGCTTCAAGCAATTACGGTACATTGAAACAAATAAAATTCAATTTAACCGACGATATGATACTGAAATTGTAAAAAAATCATAAAATCTTAACATGCAAGAAAGGGTGCTTGAATAATCTTCTGGTCCACGTAATAGTAGAAATCAACCAAAAATGATTTTTTGCCTATTACATTTAAACTTCCAACGTACGTTTTCGGCGGACTAATTATAACTGCTCCCATAAGACTTTATATTATGCATTTTTGTCAAGTTTATAATTCTATTACCAGCAATAAAAAACAAAACGTTACTCTAAATAATGCTTTTATTCTTACTACAGCATATGTTCGGTTATTATTACATAGTGAGATTGAATGCCATTTTATAAGTACAGTGAAATTAACTGTGGGAGGGAAAATTTCATTTAGAGTTTTCTCATGTATAGCTTGAATAATATTTTTTTTACAGTAGATTCCCTCTCGATCTTGATTTTATCGTCTTCTGCTTTATTTGACATGTTTCTCTCCAGAGTTATGATCGAAGGTAGTTCGGAAAGAAAGCTAAAAAAGAGTTAAAATTTATTTAAAGTATAGTCCATGTCGCGGTAGAGCATATAAATCTAAAGATCAGACCTGATCATATTTATACATTTTGCTGATATTATCGAGACACCCGTTTATTCTTGAGATGAACTTCTGTATACCTGTAAAATTCTGATGATGGTGCTTAAGCGCCGAAACCCGGGTCGTGTATGCGTTTTGTTGTGTGGTG
>LYUA01000385.1:199776-210142 GCA_002093875.1 Calopteryx splendens
GTGCTTAAGCGCCGAAACCCGGGTCGTGTATGCGTTTTGTTGTGTGGTGTTTAAAAGTTATTGCAATAAATTCAATTAAATTTCTATTTAACCAACGATATAAGATATTGTTGAATTCTTTTGCAATAAGGGGCTACTCATTTCCGGTCAGGGTTTAGGTTCAGAGTCTGCAGAATCAGCAATGTAAATAATTTGATATCCACAAAACGGCCAACTACTTAAGAAAATTTTACTACAATTGTGAATGCCTACCTTATCACTGTGTTAAGTAAGACCTCCCATAATTGGAAGCCAAATGCAGGCCATATTATCTGTCCTCATCATCAATATACATCGACGTAGACTAGCTGAATCAAGAAATTTCAACGTTTAATCATCGGCAAATCCACCTTGTTCCGGAAATAACAATCATATAATAAAATGAATTCATAAATTTTAAAATGGCTAAGACGGTAAAATAGAGGTTAAATTGGTCTACACGCAATTATATTCTTGTATCAAATAGTATTTTTATCAAAAATGACTTTCTAGTCGCAACACATTTCAAAATTCCTAGTATAATTCCGCGTTGCATAAATTATGAAAAATTATCCATGTCTATTATTTTTTAAATGCATGAAAATCTAATATATAGCGTACGTACTATATGTGAGCCAAATATGAACTGCACAAATAAATATTTATACACAAATAAATTGGAAAATTTCTACGAAACGCAAAATCTTTAGAAGCTAGCGCGAAAATACCCAGGAATTCTTTTTCTGTGATATTTAGGTTATTTTCACTCATGAGGTTTTTATCTAGTGACACAGGGACCAAAAGAGTGACTCTTACGGTTGTAGTATAAAATAAATGCCTGCACGCTGGGAAGTACCCCTGAATACTCATTTTCCTCCTCTTGTATAGATGGCACTATACTTAAAAAATTCGGGTACTACGACTACCAAAGAATAGTAAGAATTTCAAAATGAGGCCGCTTAATTTTAAGCTCTTTTGATACTACCGGCGATGCAGAAATATCGAACGGAAAAAATGCCTCTTTTGCATCTCATGTTCTCCACTTGTGAACAGAAAATAGCCAAAAAATGTTTTCGCAGTCAACAATGAAAATGTTGCAAACTTACAAAACGTTTAAATTCCTGCCTTTAGGACGAAAATAAGACTATGTTCCCAAGGCATAAATAAGTGACTTCTTGATAAATCATAAATGATAAATCCAACACTACTACAGTATTTCCTTAGAAATTTATCGTTTCCTTTTCTTAATTCTATGAAAGTAGTGAAATCACTAGAAATACTACATCTATCTGATTTCTTAATGGTGGTTAATGTGACTATTCGAATCCATTTAAAGCCATTCTTTTCGTCTCATCAGGTTTTCCTTCGGAAGAAACCACCAGAATTTTAAAGTTACAAATTTATTCTTTTGACCACTTATAATCCACAATATAATTCAAATTTTCAAATTCTGTCTCGTGGAATATTATATTTTAAAAATTGATTTCTTTAGAGCTGAGTTTTACCATAGCCTTTAAAATTAATAAAAATTAGTTACCCTATAATACAGCAGCCTAAAGTTAATATTGTGTAGTGAGAGACGGTTCGAAGGATGATATAGTGAAAAAGGACATTTAACCAAATTATTAACAAAACGAAAAAAGCTATTTAGCATTACATGATATTTTATGTGACTTGCAAGAACTAAACGAAAAAATCCTTTAAATATATTTCTATTATTTATGGATAGAGGACGGTGAAAGCATCTAAAATTTTTAAACATGATGAACCTGTCTTTTTTATTGAAAACTAGACGAGAAATGTGAATATATCTACGTCATGAAATGAGGAGCACTATACATTCATCCACTGAAATTTTATTGAGGTACGACTAGTTTCGATGCATAGGCGTCATCTTCAGGTGCTTCCGAAGATGTCGCCTACACGTACCTCAATAAAATTTCAGTGGATGAATACGTAGTATTCCTCATTTAAAGAACATGAACTTCCACATGGTTAAGCCTGAAGCCATCGAATTTATATCTACCTCGTTCAACATACAAAAAGAGTAAGAGGTATGAAAATCTGGTGGAAGTAACGTCATATACACCTCGAGGTATGAATGAAAAAGTGTGTTAATCAGAGCGATACCATATTATACCTAAAAGGAATAAGACAAAAGTTCATCGGTTGTGTTTCCAAACTTGAAGTGGTAAAAATCTTCTACATTATAATTCAACGGTAGAGGGTAACTACAATAAGTAAAAATACCACAGTACGTTTGACTTCGTAAAATTTGATCATGACTGGTCGTTCAAAACGATGAAGGACATCTTTATAAATGTCTCAATCCCACTTTTCATAATGTATTTACATCTGTTGGTAGAAAACGAGAGGATGATTAGACAGTGGACTCCAAATTTAATCAATTGTAAACAGATAAACTTAAAAATTTGTAATAAAGGAGTAAACATCTATATGATGATTGCCCATGTTTTCTACTCCGAGTGGAATTAGATATAGCGTAGCTGTAAATCATATTTAATTTTCCTTGCAGTAAATGACATCAGATAATAAAATGACAATTGATCATGCGTCAATAGGTACTCTGAAAAATCTGAACAGATATATGTTAATTATAAATATATTATGTATACATATATATATATGTTAAATAAATAATAATATTTATAATAATACTTTTAACCTATAATTGCAATGAAGAGTTTCCCGATTAACTCTAACTATGACGATAACCGTCACACTTAAGTACCATCCGGCCAAAAGCGGGTGCAAGAAAGAAAAGGAATAAAAGCCATCGAGTGTAAAACCTATTTCCTCCAAAATAATAACTGAACCCCATAATATGAATTGTAACAGAGCAAGAGGCTTTGGAAAACTGGTTAGAAAACAAACCGATATAATTTTTTTCCTATCGTAAATTTCTTTTTTACTACAATAGAAATTGTCACGAAAATAACGCTTAAATTTTTACCATGAAGCAAGATAGAGCAAATGAAATCATAATAAATATTATTTCTTTATTCTTCTTTTGTTTTCGCAACTGTTTGATTGTATATCACTGACAACGTTAATAAATAACTCTAAATGAAAGTACTCTAAAGGACAAATTGTAATGTTCCTTTTGAAATAATATTTCTTTGATGCCTACTACACTAAAAAAATATACAATATGTCACTGCGGTGGCTTAAAAGATTATATGCACTAAAAGTCTTCAAATAAATTGAACAACACCTTTTTAGTTATTTTTCGATTTTTTTTCATATCTAAGAGGACATTTCCCTCCATCTTATAAAACATTCTATGGAGAAGAACTATCTGTTGCGTTATTTCCATTAAATTTCCAATTATTTTTCCTTTCCACTCTCCACCGAAAACGGAAATGAAAATTGTAAACTCCATAATATTTGGGCATATCTTCACCGAGAGAACATGAAGGTATAATACAGTGGAATACTTTTCTCAATAAATTTAAGTACCACGTCAGTTAATTTTCACCAGTTAAGAGAAAAAGGAAAAATGCCCGTATGGGCAAGTGAAATTGAGGAAAAACATTGGAATGGAGCATCCGTCCCCTTGATGCAATCTCTTCCCCCGAGATTACCAAAGCATTTCTCTTAAAGACAAAGCAGATTCGTTCCCGAAACCGGTTTTTCTCTTCCCAACTCTTTCCGAATTACCTTATCTTAGATTCCAACTAACCACAATTTTTTTTGCACCTTAAACTCAAAAACTAATGAGTTAGTACTATATTTTAACTGCAAATATGTAAACTATATTTATAAAATATTTTTAGTATTTTCATTTTTTTGAATTGGTAATTTGGACGCCTAAGGTTTTGTATAAGCATATAATTTCTTTAAATGTCATATTTTTGTATTTTATTCCCAAGGAACTTAATAGGCAGATTTAACTAATGATGAGACATTGATGCAATTACGTGCAATGCGTGAGATATGATGGTCTAGCCAAAATCGGACTACTTGCCATAAGCAATTATTGCTAATATCAATCAACGCGAAAGACATATATTGCATCTCATCCAAAATATCAAATCAGAGGTTTGAAATTTTCCAGCTTTGGGTTATAATCTACATTTGGGTTAGTTCATTCTCATTCATTTTGTTGTAAATAAAAGTGTCAGTTGAATTTAATAGAATTCAACACTACCAAAACTCATCCATAATGTTGCTAACATGTTTTTAGCGAAAACAGGATTTTTCCAAATGTTCTTCTAAAACCATCGCTATTGCATTTAGGATCATTCCTACATAAGAGTTTAAGCGAAAAAATTGTCAGCTATTCTATCGAATATAAACGAAAAATATCTCTTAGGAGGAGAGAAATATTCAGTGGGTTTTATATCATTTATAAATTTGGAAGAATTTTTTTAAAACACTAATATTATAAACATATATGTGATAAAGTTAGAGTGACAAGCGAAAATATACAAATGGAGATAAAATTGCACCTTGGAGAATTATTATTTATATAACCATAAAGGGAGAAGGATAATAATAAAATACAATTTTTAATTGCTAACACATTTCAAATTCTAACTACAGTTAAAAAATTATAAAAAAAGAGTAGCAAGTTTAAAAATATTCATTTACTACATGAAATTATAACACGCTGTCATGTTTAAAAAAATTTGTTGATATATCACTCGATGACAGTTTTGGAGAAATAAAGACGACGTTGGAGGCAAAGGGAAATTAACATTGTTATTAAGCACAATGAATAAAATTTACGGGGAAAGAGACAGCGAGAGGAAATGGCTAACATGGATAGCCAATTTTGGAAACTCGAGAGCACCTGCGGTGAAAAAAATGAAGCTCACTTCACTGAACTACCCGTAGGCTAATATTCGTCAGACCGTCGAGGCCGTGGCAACCGCTGATGGCAGCTCGGCTTTCTGTTATCTCTTTGCAGATAGGAAACGAAACTCTAAAAATCGCGAAAGTGACACGGGACATTTTTTTCGTAGACTTTTTTCATTCTAAGGTGTAAGTTAATTTCTGAGAAAATTAATTGTGTAAATATGATACTATGAACAGAAGGCTGAGAGGGGAAGGAGGGGAGAGAGGGGAAGTGGAAGGAGGGGAATGAGGGAAGAGAGGGGAGGGAAAGGAGGAGAGTGTAGAAGGGAGTGTTGGGTGGCGGCGTTGGAGAAAGGGAGAGTAGGAGTGGTGGGGGCATGAATGAACTACATTTAGCCCCGGGGGATTGCACGCTTCAAGAAGTAACACCTAGTTCTTACGTTTTTAGCTTAATTGGGGAATGTATGGGAGGGAGAACGGCCAGTATTGAAACATTGTAGCCATCATTAAAGGATATGCTATGGAGGAGGTGTGCGATGATCCGGGTTCTGCTGCTGCTGTTAATCCGGATACTAAGGGGTGCAGTGCATTGTCCTACATAATCGGTGGGGCAGAGTTTGCAATTCAAGAAATAAATAACGTTTTTGAAGTGGCAGGTGGAGATGGAGAGGGATGGAAGGGAGTTTATCTATTGACGAGGGAGGGAAGGGGTGGTGAGGATGAGGCATCTGGCGCGATTGTATAGAATTGTGTATTTTGAAGTGGGTCAAGGTTTAGAGAGGTATTTGGTGAATTTTGGAAGGTAGGAAAGGTTGCCTGGGCCATTATATGTGACAGGGGGACGTGTGAAGATTGTTTTGAGCGTAGTTTTATTGTTTTTCAAAATCGGGAAGAAATCCTTGAGGATGGACTTCTATGATTGTATTTCCGGGACGTAGGTGGTGCATCTAGAGGTGGTGTGATGAATCTTGGTGGGTGATGATTGGGCTGTGTAGGAGTGCTTACTGATTTTTTCCTGTAGGAGGGACGTCGGATATCTACGCCGGAGAGGCATTGATTCAGGTTCTCAAAACATTTGTCTAGTGAATTTGGATGGATAGAGGTACGGTGACTCCAGATGGAAATGGATTAGAGGGGCTCACCCAGTACTAAGCCCAACGGCGTGTGAAATTCGCACATCAGAGTAGGGTGGCCAGTTCGTTTCTCAAATCCTAGTCCATCTAGTTTCTCAAATCTAGTACAGCCTGGGAAATCACCGCCGGTGATTTCCCAGGCTGTACTAGTGCCCCTAAAATGGTTAATACACAGCTTGAGTGAAGCTGTGTATTAACAGTGACGAAAATAAAGGAGTCAGAAAGCAGTTAAGAAAATTATGAGTGACAAAGAGGGATGGGTACACTAGTAGAAGGGTGGGAATAGGTCAAAGAAGGGATAACGGAAGCTGTGAGCAAAACAATAGGAATGGTAGATAAAAAAAGTATAAGAAAACCAAGGATTACATAAGAGATGATTAGAAAGATAGACGAAAGAAGGAAATGGAAGAACGTAAACACAGAATTAGGAAGGATGTAGAAAATGTTAAATAAAAAAATAAGTAGAGAAGCAAATAAGACAAGTGAAAAGTATTGGAAAGAGCAGTGTGAGGACATCTAGAGTTCAGAGAGACAGGGTGCAATGGGTGCAATGTACAGTAAAATGTAGGCACTGTCAGGAATTAGGAACGAAAAATCCGTGTACACCATTATAGATTCACCATATAAAGTACTGATAGATGCAGAAGATATTCAAGAAAGGAGGAAAGAATGCATAGAAGAACTATAGGATAAAGGTACTAGGCTAGCCAGCTTGGAGATAGAAGCAGAACATGAGGTCAAATAGAAGAGCTTAGGCATACTAGATTGTGAAATAGAGAAACCATTGACGGAAAAATAAACAAGCAAGGGTTTGGGGGAAGATAATATCCTTACAAATTATAAAAGAGTTTAGGTAAATATGGAAGAAAGAGTTATTAGAATCTTCGCAGCATTTATGCGGGTGGAATGTGGCCAGAAGATTTGGTCAAATCAGTATTAATTCACATCTCTAAGAAATGAAAAGCAGCAGTATGTGAGGATTATAGGACAATTAGATTTGACTTCGCACGCAGCAAAGTAGTACTCAGGATAAGAGGATGAAGAAGAAGGCTGATGATTACTTAGAAGAAGATCAAGTTGGGTGTAGTAAATGTAGAGGTACACGTGACGCCAAAGCAGTAATGAGTTCATTAATAGAAAGGAATATAAAGTATACGTGTAATCAGGATATATTTGTTTGCTTCGTAGATTTCGAGAAGGCATTTGATAGGGTAAATAAGGAACCTAACACCTAATGAAGGCATTGGAGAGATAGGAGTAGACTGGAGGGATAGGAAACTTATCCGAAACCTGTTTATATCTCAGATCGCAAATGTGAGGGTAGTGGATAGAGAAATAGGATTGTTAATAGTAGGCTGGGGAGTAAGACAGGGTTGTCCGTTATCAGCAGTGCCTTTCAACGTTTACGTGGAGGATATGCTAAGGGAGGCGTGGGGAGGGCTAGAGGTAGGAGTGAAAGCAGGTGGGGAATTGATCATTCCAGTCATATTTTTGACGATCAAGCTTTAGGTAGCCAAGGGGTTGCAGTCAATTTTGATCTCACTAAAGAGCCAGTGTGATAGGTATGGAAAGAAAATAAATAAGAATAAAACGAAGATTATGATATTTTTAAGACATAGGAAGACTAAGTTAAATGTTAAAGTGGGAGGGTATAAACTTGAGCAGGTAGAACATTTTAAGTATTCAGGTAATGTTTTGAACAAAGGTAGGGAGTGTAGTAGGGAAATTAGATAAGAATTGCTTTAGGTAAAGAAGGTTTTACAAGAATAGAATTGATGCAAAGGGCCTTTGGCAAAATGTAAAGAAAAGCTGCTGAATACGTTGATATGGAGCGTGGTTTTGTATGGCTCGGTTACTTGGTCGTTGAGGCAAGATGATTAGCGTAGGTAGGAGGCTTTTGAGATGTGGGTATGGAGAAGGATGGGAAAAGTGAAATGGATGGATAGGATGAACGAAGATGTTTTGAGGAAAGTAGAGGAGAGAAGGCTAATGAGAGGAATTCAAAGAAGGCAGGAAAATATGATGCAGGGTCAACAGAGGGTTGATGGATTGTTTAAGGCAGTGATAGATGATATAATGTAGGATAAGTGAGGTAGGGGGAGAAAAAGATTAGACATGTTGGGTTGAATGAAGTGTGCCAAAAAATGTGTGGAAATGAAAAAGGGTTATGGTTGAGGATGTGTGTCCATCATAAACCTACCGTAACCGGTAGATTCCCATTAATAATAATAATAATTCTTATATAGTAAATGTTTATAGGCTGTTGGAAATTTCTTTAAAACTTAATTTCGACACAAAATGATGCCCTCAATTCAAGACTGAAAGAAATGAGAGAGCAGTTACCAAATATAAAAAGTGCATTGGAACATATTTGAAGAATCATGAGACTCTGCTTGAGATGAATTATCTGGTATAGAATTTTTGATGAAAACAAGCATGATAGCTTTCACATAGTGCCTTCATTCTAAACTACCTCACACTATCAAACCGTATGATAGATAATTTTCATTCCATAAAAAAGAGCTTCAAGCAATTACGGTGGTAGCAATGCAGCCTTATTATGTGGTATCAATGCAGCCTTATGAATAATATACACAGCAGTGAAATGATATTCATGCAGCATATTCCATGAAGGGGGTGAAGAGCTAGCTAATTCACTTATATTTGCGGAATAATATGAAATAGTTAGAAATCCCATGTAATAGGTACATGTATATTTGAGTAAAATACAGAGTAAATGCGTGCATGGGATAAATAAGGATTAAATAAAAACCAAAGGAATGAGGCTCTAAAGGCCATGGAAGGCTATGTTTAAAATTAAATTAAGGCATACATATTTTTTGGGGAGTATTTTGAGGAAGCATTTCATATTTTAGGGAATTATTTTAATGAAAATTGAGTGTAGTAATAGGGAAATCAGGAGAAAAGTTGGATAAAATTGATAGCGTTTTGTGGTTTATCTTACATCTTTAGGAAAAACGATGAGCGTTGATTAGAGACTTTTAGATGTGGGTATGGAAAAGTAGGGGGGAAGTAAATTGGATGGAGAAGGCAACTGAAGAATGTGAATATCTGGTGAGGAAAAACAGAAATTTCTTTGATGAAATTTGTAGAAGAATGAAAACGTGGGTGGCTGTAACATGGAGAGGTCATGGGATATCGAAGCCCACGATTTAATGGATAATGTTAGCTAAACCAGAAAGAAGAAAGTAAAGAAGAGGCTTTTTGGACATCATGAAGGGGTTAGGAAGTACAAAAAAACAGAAGAAGTTAATAATTTAGGTAAACAAGATTTCAAACTCATATAAGCCCACTCCATATGTAATAGTTGCTAGGGGACCATCCAAAATTAAACTTTGATGGGTCGACTACCTGTGATGATGATCCTATTAACGTCTATTCATCCTAGACAAATTTGTCGGTTATCTCTCGAGATCTGCGACGAGCGCACAAGAAAACCACGCACTTGGATTTTTTAAACGACAGATGAAAACTCCGGTAGAGAGGAAGGTACAGAGGAACTCCGGTAGATGCATTACCCATCCATTTGGAGATTGCTCGGCTTCGTACGACAACTGTATTTCGAACGCGGTGCGTGTGTAAGGAATGTGAACGTCCTTGAGATGTCACCATGGAAAGTTGGTAAAAAGCGCTACTGTATGTATTCCTGCCGCAATTTGAAATCGATTCCTTCCATTCCTTCCATTGCCCATCATATCTTACGAATCAAAACAGTCTGCAATGATTAAGATTGAAAAATTAAAACATGTTTGTCAGACGAGCACTCTTGACTATGAGATACTCCATTCCATAAATGGGTCTACTGACTGATAAAGAACATAAATCCGCACTTGAGTCTCAATACTTACTTGGGCACCTAAAGTAGGTACTCTCCCACGTTAGCTTTTCTTCTTGAAACTTCTCCCGTGGACTACAAAACTCATCTTAAAAATGAGATAGTTCCTCTACCAATATATTTACGTTTTTCTTTTCCTCAAACTCCTTGCCCATGATTTCTCTCAAACATGGCCGTGGGGATTAATACCAGAAAGAGACATAATTTGGCGAACACGAGCACAATAAATTAAGACATTAACAAATACTACCTTATGCATAAATTCGATTTACTTTAATGCTCTTATTCTACGCTTGATGCTTTTTCCAATGTGATTAACGTCACCCCGAACTCTAGAATCAGCATCTACACTTTTGAGGGATCCTAATACCCCCGGCCGTGGGTGGAAAGGTCGTGTGGGCCGTGGGGGTTGGCTGGCCGAAGCATGTGGCTTGACTTGTGTGATTTCCACCCCCGAACCCCGCTCCGCCACCTCTCTCTCTCTCTCTCTTCCTCCCCCCCCCCCCCCCCCCCCCCCCCCCCCCCCCCCCCCCCCCCC
>LYUA01000385.1:210158-226679 GCA_002093875.1 Calopteryx splendens
CCATCGCCACACCCCCTCTCCCACCTCCAGTTCCCTCCGCTCCTCCTCCCACCACGCAACCCCCGGATTCCCACCTTCATAATTGGCCGATCCAATTTAGATTGCCTGTCCTACGAGATTCGTAACTGATTTGGGTCAACTAAGGATTTATGAAATTCAATTGCTTCCCCTTTCAGCGTTGAATGCTCTCCAGTTACGCGTGACAAAATCACGGCGTTAAGCAGATGCAGGAAATAGCCCTCCGAAATTTAAGTCGCCCAACCTAGAGTTTATTGCCACGCCTCTGAGCGATCCCAAGATTTTACGTTGGGCGATACAAAGGGAAATTATTTACATAAATACTACAGAAATTGGAATCAATGTTGATGAAAACCTTCAGGTTCGTGCCAGTGGTATGTTGTTTTGCTCTTTATTCATTAGTTTTTTTTGCCCAAAGACACCTTGAACACTATCGGCACCATCGTACATGCATATTGCCTCACAACACAGCTACCATTGAAAATTCATCCTTTTTTGGGACTCGCTGCCTTCAAATTCACTGTAAAATTCGCTCCAGTTATGCTCGATTTCCCCAAATATTTTGTCTTCGTCGTGATCGAATGCTCCGAGTCTTGTCTCCTCATGACTTAAATTGTTTCATATTCCTTACGTAAATGTATAAATAATTCGTGGACTCCCGTGTTACATTTTCTTCATTCAAAGTGCATTGATGGGAATAGTGTGAAAGCCATACAAAAATGAGTAGTGCGCGTGACCTTCAAAACTTCTTCATGTCTTCAATTGTAAAATAAAATCACTTTTCGAGGCTCACCATGCTAGTTTAAGGAAAAGAGATCGTATTCTTTTACTTTACTGGCCCGGTACTAAAATTCTACTGAGTTAAATTATTTAACAAAACGAACGAAATCGTTATCATAATCAATTTCCAGTCACTTATGTTAATTTCCCATTGTACCATTTTCCATCACTGATAATGATTTTTTCGCATAAGTTTATTGAATATCTATATTTTAAAAATCAGCATCAAAATAAAAAACTTGGGCAACCGATTAAGAAATTCATCAAAGAAAGAAGAAAACCCATGATATTAAATTGATCAGTGGCATTGCCAATTTTCCGGACAAGTGTTGTTACTATGCTTATCATGCACATTTCAGTCAAGTTGACATAAGGAATAAATTATTATTGCAGCATATAAAGTACATGGAGCATGTTGCATTAGTAATTTGCACATTTTCTTTTGAAAAAAAATATTATTATTATGGGACTCGCTTGATGAAATCTGGGATTTGAAAAAATTAACTGTTACAAGTTTCAGGTTCATCATGGAAAGCTGAAATGGTAAAGCGACATGAAGTTTATAAAAATTTGGAAAGTAAGAATCCTAATCACTTTTATACCGATGAAAGACTGTGAAATATTCCATTGATAATAACTTAATTTTGCAGTTTAAATAATTATTTATTTACATTAGGCTTACTTTCTTGTTCCGATCGATACTCTGTCTAGCATTGCGTTTCATCGCCGTCAAATCCTCTGGAAACTACGGACGGAGGCTCAATTGCGGTAATCGCCCGCCTCGAAATTGTCTCCCGTGCTGTAGGAGGTAAGAAAGTAGCCCGCGTTTACCTTAGTTCACCCAGTTGATCTTGCATTCGGTCCTTAGTAGTAGTAGTAGTTTTATAATGGGAGGCGACCGGCAGCTGAGGTAATTCGCACCATTAGGGACAGGTAGGTAACTTGGATGAGGTAGGATTTTCAGGGAATGATGGAAGAGCGGAGAGAAACCTGGCGCCGGCATTAGACTACTCCTTACCAAAGGCGCCACAACTTAACGCCCTTTCTGACGGACGGAGCAGGTCATTAAAATTCTCTCCACATGACACCCAAGTAAGGTTCGGGACACCACCGAAAAACACCGCCGGGATTCAAACACGGGCCTTCCGGGTGGGAAGTTAGTGCATAAGCCACCGCCGCACCAGCCCAATCCCACCGCATTTGGTTCGTATTTTCCATTTCCTTCGCAATCGCGCTCGTTTCAGACAAAACTGGAAATTCATTGACGAGCATACCATACGCAAGCTAGCCGAGGGGGATGACATCGAACTCGGCCGTCGCCTGCTGCTCTGTGCTTCGATATGAATAACTACTCCAGATCTTACCGCATTTTGCCGGTGGGCGTCCGCCTATCTAGCGACGCGTCCGGAAAGGAGGTGACCTAGTCTCCATCTAGCGTCGGCACGCTCCACGCCTCGTCTCCATCACGTTCGACCCGAATACGATGCGACGGTACACAACTGGGCTCTAAGGGAGAGGGTATCGGACCTTAGATCTTCGGAGAGAAGTCCAAACGTCACAGCTAATGCGTCGCCATCATTATCATACGATTCCATTTGTTATGAGAAGATACCAAGTTGCCAGGTGGAATTCGAGGAAGGCAAAAAATTTTATGGAGGATATGTTGAGAAGTAGTGGGCGAGTTGAAGCCCATGATAGAGGATGTTAGGTAAACGAAGAAGAGGAAGAAGGATAGCAGGCTCTTTGGGCAGCATGATGGCAAGGCGGAAGTATGAAGAAGTGAAAATTGTAAGGCCACTTGATATGTAATCGGTAATTGTTGTTAGGGACCGCCAAGAATTACTGTCAATAGGCATATTACATAAATGATGATTATTCGTTAAGAATAAAGACGTTTATTTACTGAAAAAAATGAGGTGAAATCCTAGCCATGAAATGAATCATAAAGAGTACAAAATTAATGTTTTAAAAATCAATGTTCAAAGATTCCAATGCATATGAAAATGAAGTTACTTCATATGTAAATACTGGTTGGTATTTCTTGTTTCTTTACCTATGTTGATTTGTATGATATTTATGTTTGTATATTTAAATTTTGTTGCTTATGTTTTGGTGTTTCTGGTTTTGGCTACACGTTTTAGCCCCAAAGGAGGTTTATAAATAAAACAAAACTCAGCATGTGATGAATTTTAAGTTATACCTGACAAAATTCCTCAATTAATTTAACACACACACACTGTCAGCTATGTAACGAGACCTATTTACCAAAATAAAAAAATATTTCGTGAAGGTCACAGTTTATAATTTTTCAAAGATGCAATTTCACAAAGTCGAGGCTCTAAACAAATTTTTTTAAACAATATTTTTAGTAACACTCGGGTCCAATTTAGGAAGTGCGATTCTAATTCATTTTTATTTCAAAATTTGAGTAGGCAAGGCCGAAATCAATGTAAGCAGATACTTTTCGTATGGCTTTGTGTTCACTTCATAGAATGGTTAAAAAAAATAATTCCAACCATTGGCAAATTTCTCATGTTTTTATGTAGTCGACTCGAAGATAATATTATCCAACTGTTTGCTTTGATTTGATTCAATTTTACCCACTTTATTTTGAGTTGCATTCATTATAGGAGGATAAATTGTGACGAATTGTTATAACAGCGAGGTCGAGAAGCCAAAAATATGATAAAATATTAATTAAGCTAAATTACGAAATTTCAGATTTTTTTAAGAAGCTGATACACACTGCTTTCAATCATCTATTCACCAACGCAGGGTCGTGGACCGCTTTCATATTTTCCTACTGGGTAGATGCTCAAATATATCGAATCCCCCCTGTTACGTTGCAAGATAAACCTCAAAAGATACGCAACATGCCTTTTATATTACGGTTTCAGAGTCTAGAAATCTTTTGGCTCCATTATACCTACTCTGAAATATATGTATGTTGGCCTCAAGTAGTACTTATAGGAGGACTACTCTTGAGGATTCGTGTAAAATGGAAGCTTTCGAAATGTGTGTGGATGTTGAGAAGAATGAAAAAAATGAAATGAACGGAATGAAATTGAAAGTAAACGAAATGCAAAGCATGGTAGGGGAAGTGAGAAGGTTGTTGGGAGAAATTCGAAGGAGGGAGGAAAATTGGATGCAGAGAGTGCATTGAGAGGAGATGTAATTTTGAGGGCGGCGATAGAGGGGAGAATGATTGGGTAAGAGAGGCAGAGGGGGAAAAAGAATAGGCATTCTGGATGGAATGAAGGGAAGTAGAAAGCATGCGGAATTCAAAAATATACATATTTTAACATGAGTAGCAATATCTAGTAGCGTGTAGGATGGTGCCCATAAGTGTAGCACCACTTAGTGCCTGGATCAATCCAAAGCCTATTCGAGCCTATAGAGTGCTGCTATTTATAATAATGCTTATCAAATTAAATTCTCCCTACGAAGGCTTTACTGTAAGGCTCTGGCATAGCAAGGGCTAATTCAAAACTCACATCACTCACTCACTTCATGAAGAGATTCTCCTCTCATTTCTCGCACCATCTTCATCCGTCGCAATTCCCCCGTCTTTCAACCGCGTGATTTCCATTCTCCGATTGGTGCACACCGGCATGTGGTACGGCGGTGAAACACTTGCCTATATTACTTCTCCAATTAGCACCGGATAGATTGAAATGAATGGCAGAATTCTTTCCATTCTTGACGGAACTGAAGAATTCAATGAATGAGCCAAACGCAATCCAGTCAAGTATTTTAGCATTTTTTTTAACAGGATTAAGAATATCTAAATGGCTTTTAGAGGCATCTTTACTGTAAAATTCAGTCAGTTTATTTTTTTTCTTTTCATACTCTTTTCTCCATTAAAAAAGCCAATGCATTTAGGCTGGCCATCATTTTTCCGATGCAAGAACTCAAAATTACGATACTATTCATTAGTTTATTTCACGTAAATTAAAAGTGATACCATCACCTAATGGAATAAGTGCATGACGAAGGCGTACAACAAATAGTTATTATTTCAGTGACCAAATAATGTTAAGTGTGATATTGAGTGTTAAACTAAGAACCAACCTCGTGAAACCATACTGAAAAACGAACTTCTATGCCATTTTAATATCAAGCTCGGTTACCTGTTGTTTAACATCGCTTACTAAGTTGCTATTAAAGTAATTTATGAAAATTACTGTTTACACAATGACAGCTATACAGAATTTCCCAATATTGAATAGTATTTCCTCAGTAACGGCGGTAAGCTAGCGTCAAAATTCCAATTTTCCAAAGTGATCAGAAAGCCTAAAAATCATCAAAATCAGGAACATAAATTGATAAGCTATAAATTAAACCACCTTAGCACATTTCAGCAGAGAAAAATATCAACTCCATGATAGAAACTTTGTCTTGCTTCAAATAATGCTTGCCTGCCTTTGCAAACGCATATTACTAGTACTATTATTGAGGCACCAAAATATTTTCATTTCATTGAAATCATTCTTATTGTAAAATTCTTTGCTATAAGATTATTTTCATGGCAAATGGATCAACTATGGAGAAATATTGGTCGCAAATTTCATAATCGTCAGCATTGATCACCATGCTCCAAAATTGACTCACTAATACAAAAAATAATTCTATTGCCCATACAAGTCGCCTAAGCACTAAAACTATGTTGTGAGGAAAATTATTATAAATATGATAAAGTACTAATATTACTGCCTAAAAACACTGGAATAATTTAAGGAACCATCCTCCTTAAGAAGAGGACGAAATGCATAGCATTTCTCAGTTCAACAGGTGTGAAGAAATAATGTTTTAATTTGAGAGAATATACATTTTCTAACTAAAGCGGTGCTAGGCCAAATTCAATTAACTGTATAATTTTCACGGAAAAAAAATATTTTCCTTATATATTTACATTCCGAAAATTAATTTTAGATTAATTTTGTATTCCAAAATTTTGGTCATCTTTAAGTGCGCATGTTGAGGAGGAACTGCTATTGTATACGAACCCTGCCCTGTCCATTTCACATTCTTTTCTCCTTAATTTACAGTCAATTTAATTTTACGGATCTTATTTTCTGAATCTTGCAGCAGCTGCATGCCTACAGTACATGATCAACGGGACGAGCCTCGTCAAGGTGCGGCCAAATGCTAGACAATATCATCGGTTTTTTACCCTATCTGAAGACTTGACTGCCATAAGGTGGACTCCAACTTCGAAGAAGTCGTCGAAAGCCATGGGTGAGTATTCTCTTTCATATTTACATACCATTATAAGGTTGTGTAATCACAAAAAAGTAATCAACTGTATAAATTAAGAACGAAATAAATGTCGTGCCAGCTGAGTTTATGCAGCCTATCCCAATAACATGCCTCTCTTGCCCTTTAGAGCCATGATGAAATATAATAAGTATCGCTTTTCCTCAGACGGATTCGATAGCCTTCAATGGTCACCTAAGTTGGCAGCAACAAAGTTGGCTGATAATGCTCTGAGAAAGTCCGACTATATAGACTGTGACTTTATTTATTTATTTATTTATGTATTTATTTATTTTGAAATTTTTCAACATACAGCACCATTACTAATTTATAGTGGAAAAAAAATTCGAACAATATATTTATCACAACTAACAAACAATTAATACACACAAAGGTCTGCAAAAAAAACAAGGTTACGAAATATTGACAACATGGAAAGAGATAAAGAAGAGGACCCTAATTATTATCAGAGAGGTGAGATAGAGCTAGGTTGGAAAATGTGCTGGAGGATTTTAAAAATTATCCTAATATTTGGACGTCAATTGTTTTTGTATTATGTACTCTACGACATATTTCTTGTCAACCATTCAGAGCATTCAAAAGATCTAATCGTCATCAACGTTCATCAAATTTGAAAATGGTTTGCCGCATTTCTCCAATCATAACACCTCAGAAAAGATATATTCTAGAACACGCAGAATAAAAAAAAACAGAAATCAAATAATTGAATAGTGTATGACTTTTTCTGCAAAAATCCTCTGTGCAAATAATGCTTTTGTTGATAAACCTTACCAATGGAGCAAGGACTTCGAGAAAAGTTGACTACCTCACATTATCCAATCCCAGGACGTTCTAAAGACATGTGGTATAATTTGAATATCGGGTTTGTTTTAGTACTGCATGTATGGGAAAGTATTTTGATGATATAAAAAATGGATTTTTGATTCCAACAGAATTGGAAGGGGAATGTATCTTTGATTCTAACTGAAATACTTGCTCTGAGGTCCCCTGAACTCGTTTAGATATTTTGCTTTTAGAATGATGCATCTTTGATAGGTTTTTTGTGCGCGCGATAACTCAAAACATTAATCTACATGACTCAAAATTTGTATTTTGTTTAAGAGAAGATGAAGTGATTAAATTTTGAGTAGGAATCACTTACCAGAAGTAACCCATTCGACCAATATAACATTTGCGATTGCCGCTCCCAGAAAACTATTGGTAAAGAGAGAAAGATCCTAATTATACGAGGTTTTTTTCATTTTCCCCGATAAGGAATGCATAAGGAATTGTAGAGCATCCCTTACAAGACCATTTTTTGCACATTTAAATACATAATTATTATTAAGATACAATCTTGAGACTTGAACGAAAATAAGGGAAAATAAATTAATTTTCTTCTTCTGTTCACCGTTTGCCGTTTTTCGCTCGAAAAACTAAGAAAACGTCTTTGATGTGCGAATGTTGAAGGATTTTATGAATCTTTAGAATACGGGCTCTTTGTAACCACCATTGTCGCTGCCGGCAAATTTTCCATACTTCATTGGGCAAGGAAAGATTAAATGACTTAAGAGGAATATTATTGGAAATTTTAAGCATTTTGCGGAGATGAAAAACGACTGAAAGAATCCTTGAGAGGAAGAATTAATATTAGCTATGGATTCTATGCCCCCCTTTCCTCTAACCTGCGGTTATCTCTTATGCACGGGTCCCAGTGGTATCTCTACATTTTTGGGCTACTGGGCAATCGGGTGAAGAAACCGGAGTTTATACGAGTACTTCCGTTCAGTAGCAAGAGATTTCTCGCAGGTGTGTTGATATTTCTACGCTAAATGCCAATCAGGCATAGGTTAGTTTGAAATTGGAGATCTTTCTCTTTTTGAAATCCCTAATTCCAAGCTTTTGAAATAATATTCCTCAAACTTCCACCAAGTCTCTTGGAAGGGATGGCCGACATGGAAACCTACCAATGGTATGAGTATTGATGCATTTTAAAACTATCCTTTGTCGTTAGGTATATCACGAAGAAATATCAATGCATCTTTATATCAAGAGAATTCTCATGAAACAAGATTCGCTATATTGTTCGATTTACAAATGTATATGATCAATGGGTAGTGATATATGTAAGTTTTTTAGTTGGATTCTACATAAATACGTATGCTGCGTTGCTCTTAGGGCATAGTTGTACTTACAGAGAAGAAAGAGGACCTGATAAGGACAACAGCCTTCTTGGAAAAGGGAATGAACAAGGACAACCAAAAAACACCGAAATTGTCCGCAGTCGTGGATGAAAGGAAAGTAAATCTTCAAATTAGACCTATGATAAAAGTGTTAGATGTTTTCTATTTAGATAGTATGATCTCTAGCGATGGAAGAAGCAAGTGGGATATTGTTATCGGAAAATGGATGTTGAAGAAGACTGAATCAAAATAAACAACAACAAACGGCCAATAATTCCGGTCGAGACATAAGGTAGCGGTTCATTAAAACTTATACATGACTTTACTTTTCTACGGCTTTGAGATGTGTGGACGATAGGTGTATCAGAGAAAATAATAGAGAAAAGAAGATTTAGAAGCGATGGTTATATGGCGTTACAGAATATTGATGAAAATACTGAATGGCAGACGTAACTAACGGAAAAGTACGTCGAAGAGTGTGTGAAGAGAGAAGCCAATTGAGGACATTCACAAGAAGAAGATGGGAACTAATTGGGCATATTCTGATGCCTAGTGACATGATGGTTTACAATGTTCATAACTGAAAGAATCGCACAATTACAAGGATGAATTACGAGGAGCTACCTATCGTGAGCCCGCGGCGCGGAATATCTAGTGTGCAAATCAGATAACGTAAGCCTTGACCAAATATACGAACTCTTATCTCTACATACAATTGACGGACGATGACCCTTTATTTTGATTCTAAATAGCCTTAAACCTGTTCACCGGCATATTGCTAAAATTCGCCTTGTTATGTCTCTTGGTATTGACTTTAACGAGGAGGCGGAGGCCGATTAGTACATTTTCGCAGAACACAGTTACAGAAGGTCGGAAGCGACCAACTAAAAGGTCCCTACGTGTTCATTCCTATGGAACTACTAGATTTTTACAAGCAGGTATTAAATTTTAAATTTCATGAAAAATCCAAATACCCTCCCATATCATGTCCCATAAAAAGCATAGCGTAGATGGAGGCAATTTGAGTCGCCTACACATTACCTTTTGAGATACCATAATGAATGCAAAAGCTCGAAATAATGTATTAGGTAGTTAAACCATTTCCCAATGGGATGGTACATTTTACACAATTTATTTTATAAGTGAACTATATTGCAGTACAAAACTATTATAGAAACCGGAAAAATTAGAAAAAAAATCCTGGGATAATAGAGTAACTTGTGGGGCTAGATTCATTCCACATAACTGGGATTTAGCAAAAGTGAAAAATGAGTGGATAGTGATTTCTTTATAACGGCGAAATTACTTACATGCATAGGAGCCTTGGAAAACAAGCACTACTGTTCAGATTATAATACCTACCGGGTCAGACTGGCGACTGATAACACTCAATTCCGTGGAGTGCGTAACGGTAGTAAGAACAAAAAACACTTTCTTCCAGATCCAATCAAAAGGAGATTCTTGAACCAATTTGGTCTCAAATGGATGTGAAACCAACGAGCACAAACGGCATCTCAGCATATTTATAGCAATGCACATTTGCTGACCATGCATAATGATTCACCCAAAGGGCGGGGGATCCGACTGAGTTTGGACGCTGAGGAGATAATTTCATCACTAGAAGTCTGACATAAGATGAACAGTTCTCATATTTTGTATCATTAAAAATAAAGAGCATTATGCACTATATAAATTAGCATACCAACCCATTGCATTGGCACAGACCCGTATCCGGGGAGGATGGTGACAAAGAGAGCGACCAAACCCTTCCGATGCCCCTTGATTTTCGACAGTTCTTTAAGAATTTCAGAGACAGAGAAATCTAAAAAAAGGAACTCTTTTAAGCCCTTACGGTGTCAAACGCTTTTTAAGCGAGATGTCTCATCGAAATTTACCTCGCTAAGATCCCCTGAAGCTAGGTAGGCTAATGACATTTTCACCCCTCGAAAGATCTCGGACTACGCCAAAACTGTTTAGCCATAATTTTTGTTTCAAACTTTAAAAAAGTATTATTTGAATTTGAAATGGAGTGTATTATTAGGGTGGTGTGGGATGATTTCAATGTGAGAAAACGTGCCACATGGGCAAGAAAGGGACCATCAAATATAAAGTACTTGTGACGGAAAACCCTTAATAATTTTATTGCTGAAATGCCTACATGGTGCCGAAGGGCTTCCGGTGCTCCACCGCGTCGTTTTGTCTAGTGATGACTCATAGTCATCACTAGACAAACGACGTGGTGGAGCACCGGAAACCATTCAGCACCGCATCATGAAACCACGCGGAAGCCTGAGTCAGAACCGAAATAACTAACCCTAAATCCGTAGTTTGCATACCCGTCTTGGAGAGGGTAAAAGAAGGTATGAGTCCCCGCCTAACTCACACTTTACTGATAGCGTTGTAGGCTGTATTATTACACTGAAGTTAAATTGTAATAGCTGTAGCGTTTTAGCATACTACGAAAGAGCAATGATGGCAAAAAAAAGCTTTTAAATAAATGCCTACCTCTCCCGCATTATTATTTTCTCTATTTCACTCATTTTTATTACCAATTTTAATTCCAATCATTACTTAATCCAGATAATCACGTAACAGAATCAGTTAAAAAGGCATAGAATGAGGATGAAGTTAGGAAAACGAAAGTAATGATATTTTTAATAAATAGGAAGGTTACGTAAATTGCCAAAGTAGGAGGGATACTTCACATATTTAGGAAGTATCCTGGAGGAAAATGAGCTACATATCAGATGCGTTGAGGTGAAAATTGCATTAGCTAATGAAGCACTTGTAAAACGGATCAAATTGATGATTTTTACACTCAGTCAGGACGTAAAGAAACAATTAGTTAAGAATTTAGCACGGAGAATAGCACCACGCGGTTCCAAATCCTTGTCTTTCAGGATAGTTAGCGTAGTCTGGGAGTAGAGCTAACTTAGGTATGAGAACATGGAGCTGAATAGAGATAATAATTTGGTTAAAGTGAACTAACCATGAATTCCTGCATAAGGTGGAGGAACGGAGGAAGTTTTAAGGCAACATCGAAGAAGACAGATAGAGTGGAGCTCTACCTAAAGAGATAATGGAATATTCTTGGCTTTGCCTGGAAGGAAAATACAAGGTATTCGAGGCAGACAGAGGAAAAATATAGGTAGTTTAGACGGAATGAAGGGATGAGGAAAGTAATTGAAGCTGAATAATGATTAAGTGTAACATAATTTATAATGTCTAGTGATTTTGAAGTGCTAAACTATTTAGAAGACCCAGAAATGTTTCAATGTAGTCTTCAGGGCTCGACCAGAAATTATCCCTGATCTGTGAACTAACTACAATATTAATTATTGAATAAAAATCATTATTTTCCATGTGTGCTAGGTTAGCCTTCTGGTGGTGATAGTTTCGCAACCATTCAAGAGAGCGTCCTTTGGTCAGACCTCTTTCTGCAGGCTTTACGCCGCTATATATTCTATTTCCCATGGAATTGGATGTGCTGAGATTAGCCGAATCTTCGGAATGTTTAATTATTTCTTGAAATCAGGGATTGTATTAGTACCTAAGTAGCGAAAAATTCCTAGCCTTATTGCCCTAGATAAGGTTACCTATGTACCGGTCCACAGTTACGTGTCCTAGGTTCTTTCCCAGGTTGAAATAAACTCTTCCATGTGCTTTAAAGTCTATAACCGCCCTCTCGATTTAAAAAAATAGGATTCTATGCTTATTTTAATGGCCCCCCTCACAATAATATGGAATTATAAGGTTCTCCTCCAGGTATTAATTTTTCATTCGAAAAAATCTACGCATCTCAGAACGGAGCACAGGGGAAGCCTTCGAGGGAACCTGATTCCTGAGATTTCCCCGCGTTTTTCAATCAGCGCTTTGAGTATGGAGTCCTCAGACGCTAATTCTATACTGATCATTAAATGACCACTTCAGGTACTGCACTCTTCTATTCAAATCAACAACACAGTTTCGTTGCCGGAGATCTAGCACCTTGCGCGCGCCAGTGCTGTTCAAATACGTTCATATTATGACAAACCCTTTAAAAGAAGAGGCAAAAGCGAGACCCCAGAACAAGGAGACTCAGAAATAACTCTCAAAGGAGAAAGCAGAACAGACTTAAAACGTCTGCGACGAAATATCGAAATGCGGAAGTTTTACTGCAGAGTAGACATAAAAGGAAAATGAGGTTTAAATTATGCAACGGCGTCTGACACACCAAGGAAAATTAAGATATCATCTTGGATACTTCAGATCCCACCACGCCTCCATCTTCCAGAAAATCGCAGCGCCGTATGTTAATACGATGAAATTCGCTAGGTCAAGAAAGTAATTTAGAGTCGCAGACCGTCCGATCGATGAAGAGAGGAAAAAAGGAAAGGGAGTGATGGAGACAGAGAGACAGTAGGAGAGCTGAGAAGGGAGAGAAAGAAAGAGAAGCAAAAATATGTCCATATCAGGGGTCGCCGTCCTCAAACGACGAGACGTCACGCACCTTCGGGATCGGGGGGGGTTTTCACACGCTGCGCTACGATAGTGGAAGGAGGGCATTGGTAGCCACGATGTGACGGTAGACACATTCGAACTGAATGGCCCACCGGTACTATCCATCACTATTAGCGAGCCCCTTTACTAAAGATACTACTTTGCAAAAGACACAACTATCAGCCCTCGGTCCGGACGACGCTGCGAATTGTTTGGAAAAAAAACTTACGTATGGTATGTGCACCACGGTTTGTGAATGCACCAGCTGAAAACATCTTCCAGACCGCGTTCATCGCGGAAAACCAGAACGTCCCTCAATCGGACAAGAAAACCACAGCACCTAACACGGTCCCGTGCTTTCCCTCGCCTGTACGCCTTGTCCCTGGTGTCCCCGGCTGTTCATTCCACACGTGTCCCCAGTCCTCGCTTTAAAAATATATGTTGCTCCATTCTGCGATCCTCACATATTTTCCCCGCAGAGATATTCATCGTGCCGGCATCAAAAAAGTCAAAATCACGGATACGGGACGAGCGTGTCCTGCAACGCTTGTGACAGGCACAAAACCGAATTGGAATTTTCAATTAAGAGGCGGAAAAAAAAAGACTAGAGCGACGCGAGGGCTTGGAGGCTTGCATCGAGGAAAGGGTGATGGTGAGATTCCATTAGCAAATTGCCCAGGGTTATTTGATAAGGAACCAGAGAGTGAGGATTCCATAGGTGATGGATTTATCAGATCTCTCTCTCTCGCTCTCTCTCTCTCTCTTGTAGATCCCCTCTTGACTTTTTCCCTGTATCTCTGTGGAGATGGACCTGATGAGAAGGAATTTTCTACATTTTATGGTGAACGGAAATTTTCAGAAGTCACGGTAATAAATATTGCATTCAGTGCCTAATGAGTAAAAGGTAGGTCTGGAATGAATGCGCTGAAACATAAATAAATAAATACAAGAATGAAAATCCATTGCCGATGAAGGGAAGAGCAATATTTTATTCCTGTTTTCCCCAATGTGTTCTCAAATAATTGCAAGCTCTATTTTCCGCAAGCATTTTCTTCATTTCAAATGACGGGGTTTATAATATATTTTCACAGTAAAGTTCCATCTGATATAGTTTATGAGTACATAATTTTTAACATCCTCGAGGAAGGTTTAGGACTATAGTTGCATGCAATCATTTCAGCATTTCGACTTAGGTGTATATCAGTTCCATACCCTACCATGGTAGTAACCATATTAGCGCTGCCAGATATTCCGACGTGCGCTATTTTGTTCGTCTCTCGGTCACGATAACGATCGTTTATAAATGAATGATTAAGCCTTTGTCTTCCCAAAAGCGAAGAACGTTACTCCGAGCCTTTATTACCTAGATGTACCACTGGCATGCGGGGAAGGGCTGGTGAAATGCTTTGGTGGCATTCTCCCATGAATTTCAACACTGCTGTATTTTTCTGTATCAATAATTTAATCATAAAAATCTAATCTCTTTGCTGACAAGTTAGTTGAATTTTCATTATATTTAACTTGCATGCATCGCATAATTCTTATGACCCGACTCCTGCTGTTCCCATTGTACCAGATTTTTTGTTATGCCTACATAAGAAAGTAATTCTGAGATGCAGCACTAAAGGCACTGAGAATGGTGGCTCACTAGCAATCCCGTTCCGTCGATGCAACAGTTAGCATCCATTAGCAACAGTTTAATCAGGTGAGTGGTTTGCATTTTTTTATAAATTAAATTATTATAATAGGTATGCATAAAGTATGCATAAAGGTAGATTAAAAAATGAAAAAAGATGCCAAACATAATGGACTACATATTTAAACTACAGCATTATTTATGAAGCTTATAGCAATGGATTTATTCCCTTAAAAAACTGGTGAGCCATTTCATCTCCTCCTGCTCTCTTTTGTTAATTTATTATTCAGATTATTGTGAGTGCATAAATGAACCGTGAGTGTGAAAGGGACTCAATTTCTAGCATGAAGGAAAAATGCTGGCAAAGTATTGTGTGTATCCAATGTAGTAATAATTTTCGTCTTTCTGGGGAAACCTGCAAAGTTTTCTCTAGTACTTTTCGACATTTTTTTTATTGATTAAAGAACTCCAGCTAATAGAATGCCTACATTGGCGCATCTTTGAAAACATGACACGCAAGGGTACAATGGTAGTTCTTATGACGAATATTCCATGCACCTACTCGGAGTTACATTATTTAGCCGCATTCAATGAATATTGATTTTTTTCCACCATAAAAACGATACACTTTGTGCTTTTCTTGGAAAGTGCTCCACGTCGAGCGGAAACACTATTTCTGGCTATTCAGTAAACAGAGAATGAATTTCATGGCAAAAAAAATCCGGAGCACAGCGGATTATTTTACATTTAAACAAGAAAATTTGTTAATATTTCCTGCAAAATTACCCTTTCTGCCCATTGTACTTCATTATTTAGTTTTCAATGAAGGTTTGGATTGGTAAGGTTGTAAGGTTTTTAAGAATTCCCAGACCCCAAGACCCATGTCCTGCAACAAAATGTGTTCATGCTTCCCGCGAATTGTACCCGTCTATTGTATTTCATTATTCGGATTTATATGAAGAAACGGTCGTATTTGTAAGGTTTCAACACAAACGGATTTTTTAAGGTTGCCCAGACTCCAAGAACCATGATCGGGAGCCTGAGTTTGGCTCTAGTGCGGAAATGAGGGAGTATGAATTGGGAGTCATTTTATTGGAATACCGATTCGATCTCGAGAACTCAAATAAATTACGAAATTACACACGCTGAATGAGGTGCCTTTCGATTGCATTAGGCTAATTGTAATGATTATTCTACATGGGAATACTTTCCGTTCATTTTAATGCAAGACAAACCATGGGTATTTCTCGATATCATCTCGCTTACCCTCCTCTATTCCTGTCACGTAAGATCTAGTCTAGGTACTTCTTTAGTTTTTTTATATAGGCACCATTGAATGTTATTTTTTAGACACAGATTCACAGGTCCTTTCATGATATTTCAATTTTGTATTTGGAGGCTACTAACTAAAGTGTTACTTGTGATCAAATATAGCTTAAGATGCTATTTAACGGAATTTTCTTTTTGAGGAAAACGAAAATGGATAATATTCCATTGCGTTCTTCAAATAAATTTAGAGCAAATCAACAATATGGCATATTACAGAATAAGGTCACTCAAATGTTAATAAATATTTTTGTCATTGGACCGCTACATCCTATGGAATATTTACTGAAACGAAGTCGTTCTTCAGCTCTGTCATTTTTTGCCGAGACATTTGGGTTCACATTTTGTATGGATCCGAAGTTTGCATATTTCAGGGCAGGCACGGTCTCTAAGACCGTGGGCACTGTCAAGAAATGTCTGCTTTTACGTGACGAAAAGAAAGCTGCTCTCCCTAACCCATATCTTCCACAGTGCCTACCATCTTTGCATATTTCTTTCACCTCTGCCACATTCGCACAGTGTTTCGTACATGCTCTTCTGTGCCTTAAACTTCAAGCAACCCCAGCCTTGAGGGTATCTTAAACGACAAAGACCCATTACAAACTCGGAGAATCTTTTCCTATTAAACCATTTACTCTTGAACAGAGACAGCAAAGCTTTGTAAATTCCACAATATTTTTCATTGAAACGACCGGTTTCGTCGAACAAACGGCATCATCATGTACACTATACAGGAGATTTGACGAACATACCAATACTCACAAGGGTGTAGAGGGGGGGAGCAAAGGGAGGAGGGGGAGGGTTGTAAGTGGGTGTGCTGCTAACGTTGTAAGGGGGGAGGAG
>LYUA01000385.1:235185-255844 GCA_002093875.1 Calopteryx splendens
GCTGATCATTTCCCATAGTATTTATACGGCCGTAGATACCGTTCCTGTTCATTTATATTTTATTTTATGAGGGTGATCATTTCTACCTGGATAGATCGGTATTCCCACTCCTCTGTTTAAGTCCATCCAGCCTATATCCCCTGAGTAAATCCTGAATACGTCGATGAGCCTATTAAGTTTCCATCTACTCTTGAGCGAATCCCATCCTAATACTTTTAACATCTCTGTTACGCTATTCTCTTGAGGGTCCCATGCAGTGGTGGTATATTCGACAATAGATAGGCCTTAATGGTTTTATAATCATTTTTTTTTATGACCTGCTACTTCCATTGAGGTGACCCAGTGGAGCGATTTAAAGGCCTTACCGACAGTGTATCTATGTGTAATCCCCATCCTAAATCTTTGCTCAGGAGTACCCCTAAATATTTGTGGTCAGCTCCTGCTTGGATCTATTCGCTCATTAATATTCCCTTACCACACTTGCCTTTTTAATGGAGAATAAAGTATATTTGAGTTTTGATACATTTAGCACCATCTCGTTTGATGTTTTCCAGTTAGCCACATTTTAAAAACCATTTTGCTCTAATTCATGGTCATAATCATCGTTGATTTCCCTATAGAGTATGAAGTCATCGGCGAATAGGAGTATTTCTGAGTTGATGGAATCAGGAAGGTCAATTGTATAACATAGAAATTATAGGGGAACAAGCAAACTACCCATGGGTGCACCAGATGTAACTCGAGATTCAGCAGACAGAACATTTCCAACACTAACCCACAGAGATCTACCTCTTAGGAAGGCCTCAATCCATAGTAACAACATTCTGTCTATGTTGAGTTTCCCAAGTTTTTCTATCAGTCTCTCATGTGGAACTTTGCCAAAGGCTTTAGGGAAGTCTAGCATCGCTGCATCTACTTCTTTACCTTTGAATAAGTAGTCTGATAATTCCTGAAATAGCTGGGATTTGCAGGCATATCCCTTGCGTAAGCCATGTTGGTTTTTAAATAACCATGCGGTATCCTCCCATTATTCACGCAAACATTTTGCAACCGTTTTCACCAAGTTACAGGTCACAGAAGTAATGATAATGGGTCGGTAGTTCACAACCATGTATTTATTACCACCCTTAGAAATTGTTATGATATGCACCTTCTTCCAATCATGGATATTTCATGATTATTGAAGGCGACATTAAAGAGTTCGGAGATACAGTATAATTTCCACTGACCCAAATTTGATGGTGTCACCAAGGATATTTTCAGGGCCTACCGATTTATTATTCTTTAGCGTATTAACTTCGTCTAAGATCTCATGGTCGCCAGTTCTTAAATATTTGAGATTAACAGTCTTATTCGAGGGCACAGTGGTATTTAACTCCCTCACTTCATCTACATCTAAGTTCTCTACATTGCAAAGATGAGTGACTGATGGATTCCTATTACAATCATTGCTAAATATATTAGCATACCACTTTCTTGTGCCCAAACACCTTCCAATTTTTCCTATGAAATCGTATGAACTACTGGAGGAGTTTTTATTTTTGCTCCATTATAATATTTGCACTGCAACTAAAGCTTTAATTTGTTGAGGCAAATTAACAATGATTAAGAAAATAAATGGTTCATAGTGAGTTCTATGTGAAAAAATGATAACGACCATGAAAATTCACATTTTAACTCAGGTTCCATATGAAATTAATGGTATTAAATATTTTCTTAACATTTAGACTAATTTTCTCATTGATCTTTGTTTTATCTTATATCTTTTTTAAGATTCTGGTTAGATTTTCCCAGTTATTAGTGAGTTTTTCACAGTTATTTCAGAGTCCACTAGTCCTTTAAAGGTATATGCTCTCACTTTTGTCTTTAATTGGCTTAAAATTACCTATTTGAAATTATTTTATCACCTCAGCACTCCATTTTGTTCTGTGATTATTAATTGGATTGTAATACTCCATTGCTATGTATTTGAGATATTTTTCTTCTTCCATTCAGTTACCATTGATAACATCAAGGAGATACGTATTGGAAAGAATACTGATGTATTGAGGAGTCGTGAACTTCTTGCTGGTTACACTGAGGATTGTGCCTTTTCCATAATATATGGGGAAAACTTTGAATCATTGGACTTGGTTGCTACTACTGTGGAGGAAGCTAACATCTGGGTAACCGGACTGAACGCTTTAATTGGAGCTAATAAAAGTGAGTCAATTTCTGGTTCCTTTCTTTTCTAAAATGTAATCCCTATTATTACAGCTATGCATCTGAATGATATTTGGCACATTGTAAAAATTATTTCCAAAAGAGGTTGGAAAGCTCCCAGCTCCTTGCAGATATACTGTGCAATAACTGCCAACCCATGCCATGGAGTTAGGAAAAAATATTGTTTATGCATTAATTTAAGTACTTAATTTTAACTAATTAATTTTGTATTTATGTCAATTTTGACAGTATTTTTATTTAAATTGTCTATTTTGGATATTTTCTATTGTTTATTGTTTCCTTTTTTATATTTTATTGACTATTTTAACAATAAGGCACATTACTCCAAGTAAACATAGTGGACCGATATATCAGCCTGCTGGCAGTTAAAGGGTTAAAATAGGAATTTCACTCCATTGCTGAAATTAAATATCAAGTAAACACACACTTATATTTTTAAAGATGGTGAAAATCTATTATTCAACTTGTCACCTAACGAACCACCTTTCTCATTGTTTTTTCTTTACTCTTCTCACCAAAGCTCATTTTTATGGTTCCCCGGATGCCATTGAAGAGAAGGAGGCACTGAGGGAAAGGTGGTTACAAGAGGTTTTCGAGGAAGCAGCTGCTGACAACTCTGGTTGTCTTGATGAACGAACTGCAATTGATTTATTGCAGAAGCTAAGTGGGCAGATGACTACCCATCGCATACGGCAGAAGCTAGCTGTAAGTATGAATGCAGATTAGCCAGAGGCTCTGCTAGATGAAACAATACTGCAAAAAATGTTTTATGTATCTTAGACCTTTGATTCGTTCTGCATAATCATCAAATGTTTTTTTATAAAATTTGATGTGCACATTTTTGTTAAATTCCCTCAAAGTTAGAATAGAGAAGTAGCGATCCATTGGGAAATATAAAAATATATATTTAAATCTTTTACCACCCTGAACTCTGTTGGAGTATTTTCAGAGTTGCACTCATGCTGATTTTGAACTTGGAAGAGGTCCAAGAAATAAATTCCTTGTAGCTCAAGTTTCAACAGGAATATAAATATGAATATGATCTATTTAAAAGCTACCTACAAAATTACAGTTTTTAATAGAATGAAAGATAAAGTATACACACCAAACATAAACTAAACAAAGCAAATCTTTTTATGAAAATACACTTTTTTGGTGTGGGACTTTTATACATTGTATTTAACTGGTTACTGCAATACTTTTAGCATAGTGCAGTATATACTTTTCACTTAAAAAGTTAAAAGTATCACTCTTTATTCTATGAGAAAATTGGATTCCTACGTGGTCGATGCATGCATAGGCCATTTTTAAGGGAAAAATTATGCTGGGCAACAATAAAATTATAAAAGCTTTTTAATGTTAATATTTTGGTGAGAAAGAAATTTAAAAATTCATTTTTTTACATTAAATATGGTGGAATTTCTAAGCTACCCTACATGAAATTAAATGGTGCACCGGTACACCTACAGCCATTTGATGGTATCATGTGAACTAGTTAACAGGTTTCCCTAATTTTTAGGAATACATTTTTTTGTAGATAATCTTGTTTTGGTTCAATTTAGTCATAAATATTGTTCTTAGGGATTAACAATAAAAAGTTGTGTTGTCAATGGCAACTGAAGGACTGACATGGTGCTAATTTATCACAAATTAGTTTTAACAAGCTATAGAATTATTTCTTTAATTTTATTTTTGGAATACATTCATAGCTGTAAGCTGCTTGTGTATTGAAACCCTTCCAGTGGCATAAAACCAGTGCCTATCTCAACCTTTCTCTTTTCACCTCTCTTCAACCACCCAAACTGTTTCAGTCATATTTTGGCACTCCCCTTCAAAGGTTCTTTCCTTGATTACAACCTTAGGTGTACCCTTATGATGGTGGTTTAGTAGTTATGGTTCATTTAGGCTTTTAAACATAGTAGGTACTGATTTTGGAGATCTTTATTTTTCATCCTCCTAATTTGCAGCCAATTGGATTCACTTCTTCCACTTAATTTTTACATCAAACCAAGAATTAACATTCCTCTAATTCTTTCAAACAGGAATTTGACCAAATGAAGAATGATGGAAAAAGGGGAAGAATTGAGAGCAAAGAGTTCATTGATATGTTTAAAGAGATAGCCACGAGACCAGAAGTTTACTTTCTACTCATTAGGTGAAGTATTTTCTAAAAATATTCTTAATTTCCATCATTTTGGTTGTTCATTACTTTTATAACACCTTGCTGACTTTTTAAATATGCTGATTTGTGCTGTTTGTAATGCATTAAATACAAACACACAAGTTGTATTAGTGTGCAGCTAGTTGAAGACTATGTGGAATAGGCACCAGAGTGATCTCAACTGAATTCTTATCAGGACAATAAATAATCAAAGTCTGATATTTTACAAATTGCACTGTCGAGGCACATTTTTTATAAATTTTGCGTGAATAATTTGACCTATATATTAACTTTCAGTGAGTCAGTTGCACAAGAAAAATTGCAACGGCTGAAGCAGAACTTTTGCGTAGCCCAAACAAATGTATTGCAAGAATTTGGCAATCTAGGTTTTTTGCCATAGAGATATTCAAACTTCACCTAACAAAAATATTTGCTAGCCTTTTTTCTGTAATCATATTAATTTTTACATGATTTTAATGCCGATGGCTTCTGCTGTAGACATAGACATGTGCACATGCACATGACATAGACTTGTACAATTCCTGGAGGTTTTAATGAGGTATCTATGTTAGTTTGTTGCACAGAATTTCTTGAAATTATCCCAATATAATTGTGCTTAGGAAAGTAGGAGTTTTGAGGGTTTTTTTATCATTGAATCCAGGGCTTCTAAAGGCAAAGTCATATTTTCCCTTGGGGTTTCTTGAAAGGCCAGAATTTTCTGAAAACTGTATCTCTCTCAATCTTCAGCTATTCAACCATAAAAATAAAATCCAATGTGTGTGAATTTTTTTTCCTAGGATGATCTAAATATAGTTTTTTCACTGGAGAGAGCATGAGCATCCCCTTTCTGGGGACAAAAGAAAAAATCTGTTTACCATTTTGTGCATCGGAGGTGCTCCACATGAGTAGGCAATGTTGTCCTATGCTAACAGAGGGGTACTACCATCCATGTGACAGCAACTGATTTAGTGCCAAATAAAATAACATTGGTATATTCTCTAAATGTATCCTTTTTTCTAAATTCAAATTAATTGCACCTGCGGTGATAATTTTGTGATAAAAAAACTTTTAAAATAGTCTTCTATTCTTTCTGTACATTACTGAGTATCAGAAAACATATTTTTGGTTTAAGGTCAATTGGCAACCAACTACGTAGGTGGTGTCATACTCTCTCCAGTGAAAATATTTTTTAACCACCCTTATATTTTATCATTAATAACCACCCTAGTGCAACCAATCTCCTCGGGAGAAGAATTTATATCATAAAGATATTTTTTGCTAATCAGAAACTCATTTAACATTACTGTGAAGGGACTCTTGAGGATATATTTAAGGCCTGACACAAAAATAATAGCAGCTTCTGCAGTTAAAACTAGTGTCAGCATAATCAGAAGTTCTAATTTCTCTTGTTTGGGTCACATTGGTACTAATTCCACAGCCTTCTGTCACTAGATGTACCTAATTTGCCATATCAGAAGACGCCTTGATGATATAATTTTATGATTTTTAAATGCTCCATTCACTGCATGAAAATCCAAAAATATATGAATAACCCCTCATGAACCTAAACTTATGTTAAAAATATGGTGGAGATATTTTATAGTTTGGAAATCCAGAGACAACATTCAACTAAAAGAAGCCCATTCAAAGATTTCAAATATTATCACTATATTGGCAATCAGAAGATCATGCAGTAACTCAACAAATTATCAACTCGTTAAAATATATACCATCCCCCTTTGCTTCCTCCCTCTCAACCCTGACATAGAATCTATTTAGCACCCTTCTTAGTGACATGCGGGCTCATCCCATTGTCATATGGTACATCACACATTTGTTATCATCCACCCCAACTCTCTCCCACTAACCTTTCCAACTGGCAACTAATACCTCATCATCTCCCATCCCCAATCCACAGAATTTATCTCTCTCCATTTCCACCCCCAACTTCCTCAAACTCACTAAAAGTAGGTACTAACCAAATTATGTTAATTTTTATCAAAAAAATGTTGCATTACATTAAAATGTAGGTTATACATTGAAAATATTAAGCTGAATCAAACAGTGCACTGTATTCCTTTAATAATGAAGAACCTCCAAAGTCAAGCCAAAAGCAGTTTCATAAATAGGTATTGTGTTTTTCTTAGGCTTCAGTAATTTTTATCTGTATAGATGAAAAAATAAATCAGCATCTAGTGCATCTTGTACCATGTAAATACTGATTTATTCATAACCATTAGGTTGTTCTGTAAGGGCTCTTGCCGTAATAGTTTTCTAAATGCTTAGCTGGGATAAAATATCCTTTAAAATTCCATGTAATTGTTAATGATTAAATGACAGGCTCTCTTTGTTACTTCAAAGAGAGCCTGTCATAGGATTTACGATAAAATACTGAAAATAGTAGAAGTATTAGAAATACAATAATGTACATTTGGACCTGTCTATGGTGACCAAAGACAGTTTCTGAAAAAAATGGTCTTCTAGACAGATGGTATTCTAGACAGAAGCCTTGGAGGGGAAAGGATGATACCAGTCAGATTGGGCAAACCATAGGCTAAAGAACTTTATTAGACGAGAGTTCTTAGGCAAGAGTCTATGTCTCCCTAATTCCCAGTCTGTTGCGAACTCCCCAGTACATCACACATTCCATCAGGGAGTGCTTGACCGTATGAGGTGAGTCATACTCATCTCAGCATGGTAGAATTTTCTCTTCCATGAAGAGAAAGTAGTGGTTAATTTCTGCCGGATCTTCATTATTTTCCCATGACAAGATCCCAAACTGAATGCCCTGGATGAGAGCAGCGACCAATCAGACAAATTTTGTTTCACAGTAGAAAATCAGACAGCGGCACATCACAATCATCCATACACAAACCTGCGTATAATTTTCTGGAGTCAGAACAATCAGTCAGGTCAAATCGATGTTCAGTTTAACCACAGCCTTTGGCCATCATTGTAGTACATGTTTTTTGTGGTCAACTTTGGCAGATTCATTTCCTATGAAGGGGCACAATTTGGCTTGGTCATGGTTACATTTACACTTGGTCATATAATGGTGGTTCATTTAAGGTTGTTTTATGGTGTGCTCATTGGTGCCTTTAAAAGTAATCATTTTGAAAGGTGGTTGTCTAACAGAGGTTTTCATTAGGATAGGCTCCACTGTATATTGAAAGGGGTTTAATTTCATATAACCTCAATTTAAGATTAATGATAAAACTGTACTGAGCAATATTTTCATAACAAAATCATTTTTTACTACCAAATTTTTATTGACACACGTATTAGTGGAAAAACTACACCTTATAAGAGTTTGTACATCTGGTATACAGATTTAACTGTAAAAAATAAAAATATTAACATTGCCATTAAGATAATGGCATTATTATTAACCTAAGAATTGTTGTTTATTTTGAAATATTATTCGTGAAGATTTGGTAGTGAAACAATAGGTAATTGATTTGAAAATTTTAATCGACAGAATTCATAATCAGGTTCAAGGAAAATAAATGTGAGAAATATTCCTTCCATTGTATTATTGTGAATTTCATTATTTTTACATGCAAAAGGACAGAGTTGCATCTTTGAGTTCCCTGATGACGGATGCTATTCTATATTTTGAAAAAAGTTTTCATTTTTCTGTACAGGTTTGCGAACAAAGACTACCTTACACTTGAGGACTTACAACTGTTTCTGGAAGGTGAGCAGGGGGTAAGTAAAAAAAGGAGCATGAGTGTATATGTGTATACACAAACCAGTGGGTGTGCATCTACCCCCACCAGTGAATCCTCTGGATTGAAAAGATTAAGAAAAATGACACTTGGAAATTGTGTCTGTCCTCCCACCAAGACTCTCATTGATGCTTGCCATAACTCTCTCTTCCCTGAAGAGCAACAGGTGGCCCCTTATCTTTAGTACATTTTTCATTAAAATAAGAGGTTTTGATGAATATTGTTTTTCCCGTAGTGCTTATTATTTTTTTTACTTGTAGATGTCAGATCTTACTCCAGAGAAATGCATGGAAATAGTTGAGCAGTATGAGCCAACACCAGGGGCTAGAGAAAAGGGTCAGCTACTGATTGATGGTAAGTGAGCTAACTCCTTATTTTCAGGGTTGTCTTTTTTTGATATATCTCCTCATGTTTAGAATTTAATTACTTAAATGGGAAGTCACAGTTATTAATAAGTACCTATTTTATCATCTGCTCGTTTTCAGTCTGGGGATTCATTTTATTTTTCTCTGTAAGATGTTGGTAATTAACATTTAAACTGTCTTGTACTGGTTTACACAATATCTCATTGCAAAGAATTTCATAATTCATTGCAAATCAATGGACCATGGTGACCATTCATTTCATCGAATAAAGGATGAAAGAGTAGGGGTGGACTTTTGTATAATAAAAGTGGGCTCAAGGATTGTAAGGATGCACCATTCGCAATAAACTGATTGTGCTAGGTGTGTATGGTGCATGGTGACAATGTGATGTCAGAGCAAATGGTGCAAAGATGGTGTCAGCTCTTCACCAAAGGTCGAACCAGTCTGGATGATGAATACCAGGATGGTCATCCATCTGTTGCTGCTACAGATGCCAATGTAGATCAGATGCCAATAAAATTATCCAAGGAAAAGGTGTGTTGAAGTGTGTTATGAGGTCTAATAACTAAAAATTTTCATTAGGAGTGCCTGCCACATCATGCATAATCCTCCTGCATGGCGGAAAGAGTCATCACATTGGGTACCTCATCAAATCCCCCCTGACCATTACATTGTCAGAATGGACTTCATCTTATAGCATCTCATGTATTACCATAAGGATGGAATTGTTATTTTCCAGCACAGAATAACAGGTGATTCAAGCTGGTACACTATTTCACTCCTGAATCCAAGGTGAAGTTAATGGAGTGGATGCACATGAAATCTCCCATGATGAAGAAGCTTAAGGTGACAATCTGTTGGTAGGGTGTTGTTGACTGTTCTTGAATGCCAAAGTAATGAA
This sequence comes from Calopteryx splendens, assembly GCA_002093875.1. Lineage (NCBI taxonomy): Eukaryota > Metazoa > Arthropoda > Insecta > Odonata > Calopterygidae > Calopteryx > Calopteryx splendens. Next base: position 244,564 of record LYUA01000385.1, read on the forward strand.
ATTCAAGGGAAGATGAGCCATAATTACATTAATGTCTATCTCTGTTGTGAGACCATAATTCAAGTGAAATCTGTTGTGGAAAACATCCAGGCCTCCTCATCAAATGTGTCATTCTGCTTTATGATAATGCCCATCCAATGTCTGGCAGATTAACACCAGTCCGAATGGAAGTGTTTAGTTGGGAAAGACTAAGTCAACCCCCATACAGCCTTGATCTGGCCTCAATTGACTTTATTTAATTCCCAGTATTGAAGAAAGAACTGGAAGGTCATCATTTCTCCAGCAATAATGAGGTCCAGGTGGCTGTGCAAAATTTCGTCCACATGCTAGGTACACACTTCTTTGCTGATGTATTTCAAAAGTTGGTGCACTGGTGGTACAAATGCCTGAATGTGGCTTGGGACTATGTCAAGAAGTAGATATTGCGATCTCACAGAGATCGCAATACTCAATACACTGCAAATATTTCTCATTCTCAACCTGGTATCAAAGGTTTCGACTCTTCTGATATTAGTGGTGAGAAAGAATTTATGCCAATCTATTCAGGTTAGTAGTAATACTGATCCTGGCAACCTTGGCACTGCATCTCAAGATGACACAGAGGCAGTGGGAACTGGTAAATGCGATTCCCAGAAGAGAATATAACTTCCAGCTCCCTCAAAAATACAGTGGAAGAGTGGTTTTTACCAAAATGCATGGATGTGGTGATGTCAAGGCCAGCCAAATATTTTGTGAACATGGTGAATATCAGCTGAATTCAGGTGAAAATTAATAATTTTTATTTTCTATTTTTAGGTTTTTACTTTCATTTCCACAGATTAAATTACTACCACATTCATTGCATCGTTCAAGTTGAGATTTTCCAGCTTGAAATGCTGCACAGAAAGCTGTGGCTCCCACCTAGAATGGAAGGGAATGCATAAACAGCTCATATTTGTGTATGAGTGTATGTGCAGTAAATATGTTTGTGGAAAGCACCAGAACAATGCAAAACTCTGCCAGAAATGTTATGTTGCTATGATGACTCGACCACGAGACTGCTGGTTCACGAGTGATGCTGAGGCATCGCTTGCATTTTTATTGTGGCACGAATGGCCAAAAACAATTAAACAATGAATCCCACAACACACATGACAACAAGGCAACTCTAAACATCACACTCCTCCCCAAGTACTTGATTTTCCAATAGAAAAGGACACAAAGCAAAAAATGATAGTTGTCAAAACCACAAGATCTAAATTACATACATACACAAAAATTGATACATCACAGTTGCCAATTAAAATAAGAAAACTTACCATATAAAACATTTTTCTCAAGTTTTTTCTCAAATTTTTTCAATTTTCTCAAGTGCCTAGAGTGTATCAATTATTTGTTATGGATATTTTTATAAATCCTGTTCTTTTTTTTGATAATTTTACCTGGAGTTTCAAGTTTAGATGAATTTGTGTAAGATATTTAAACAAGTTGTCCTTTTTTTACTGAATTGTTTATTGATTATTCTGTACTTTCCATGTATTCTGGATTTGTGTAAAATATTTTTTGCATTTTCCTTCTAAAATGCAATATAATCGGCAAAGGTTATGTTTTAGGTCAGTCAGAATCAACACATGGAAATAACCTCTTAAAACTAATGATCATCAATATAAAGGCCTCTGTAATGCTAGAGGTGCTGACAAACCTAGTAAATAATGTTTCTTGATCCACAATGCAAGGGTATAACTTAACTTCTTAAAAGAGATTTAGCCTTGTCGGAGAGTACTTTGTGATATTTATCAATGCTTTTCAACAGGTTTTACCAAATACCTGCTTTCTGATGAATGTGATATCTTTGAGCCAGCTCATCGCGATGTGTGTCAAGACATGACTCATCCACTTACTCATTACTTCATTTCTACATCCCACAACTCATACCTCTTAGAAGACCAAATAAAAGGTCCATCAAGTGTGGAAGGATATATAAGGGCCTTGGGTAATGGCTGCCGCTGTGTTAAAGGTTTGTATTACTTTTGTAAATTTTATTTGATAACTTATAAATATGTGCAGAGTGGAAAAAATGGTCACTTATTATCTCCCTTATATTAACTGATGGAATTTCCACTGATTGTTCATAATTTTTTTAAATATCAACTGGTCACCAAAGTGTCATCTTTGCTTCCTGTTATGGGTACAGAACCAGATTTAAGTAGCGCATCAGTACAGGGTGCTTATGAGCTTTGAGTTGCAACTTTGTTTGAATAAAAAATTTCAGTTTGACTATTTGCTAAAGATAATTTTTTCATGCTTCTAAAGGAAATTTTAAGTGAGAAGTCTATTAATCAAAGATAGTGTCCTTTCATCAATAATAATTTACCAGACCTAATTCAGCTACAGTGTAGAAGGCATGTAAGCATAATTTTGTGAGCTGTAATTTTTGTAATGCAAGCATAATTTGCAACACAGCAACAGAGAAAATATTTTTACACAAAAGTCATCATAATTCAACAGTTACACTTTTGCATCATTCACAGCCCATGGCAGGAGAGGTCTCTTGAAATGGTAGTTCACTTTTTTACAGGCTATATATCGTGATAAAAGCATAAACAATGAAATATTCCACCTTGAAAATTTCCATTGAAATTGCTTGTGAATTTTTCATTACTCTTCTTTGGTCCAATTTAAGTCTTTCACTTTTTATTTTGTAATTGCTTAGTATGTTACATTATTTGTAACTGAAAACTCCTAACCTTCCTATGGTATTTATAAAGTTTCTGGGCATTAATGTCGTGGGACTACCTCGATACACAACATGCCATGCCCCATTACTAGGAGGTATATGCTGTGTACTGACACACCTGGATACCCACACCCACATTAGGTAATAAACGTTTCCTGAAATAAATTAAAATGAGGTGTTTTTGACAATGCCTACCCAAAAAGGGAATGGCTAGGTATATATGTCTATCATCGACAGTTGACCTCATTTTAAAGTGCTCTTTTGTTCGTTATTTTCTATTCCAGTTGATAGTTGGGATGGCCCTGATGAGCCATACGTTTACCATGGCAACACAATGACTTCAAAAATTTTATTTAGGGACTGCTTGGAAGTCATCAAAGAATTTGCATTTGTATACTCACAGTAAGTATATTTTTGCTGTTTACATATATTTATGTATGTTTCTATGGTTAGAAGCTATGTGTATTCAGTAGACTAGGTTGTATTTATTCCACAATAATAACTATGTATGTGCACTATAAATGCTTGCTTTTTTGATAGTTTTCTCATTACAATGTTTCAAATGGTTTCAAATAAATTCTAATTAATTTTTACATTCAATATATTTCATTGGAAAATTAATGTTTCATGTGATTTGAAATGATAGTGTTAATCGTTAGTCACTTTGTTTTTCCTTTCCTTTTTTTGCCTCTAGTTGCACTGTTGTCGCCACTTAATTGTACGCATGGTTATTCAAGCTGGATGTGTAATCTAAATAAACGAGTTGTTTTTGTATCAATCTAAATCCGCTTCGTAGTAGTTTATTCTTTGAAGAACATATTGAATCATTAAACCTCAATAGATAGTAGCATCATAAATATATGGCCCCTTGTGCTAATATACTTCTGTGCAGTGTTGAATGCAAAACTATCCATCCCATCAATCTACTTTTGCATTTGGTGCAACACCGTGTGCCTCCATTTCGTTAGCTGCAGAATATTTGAACAAATAGCATGAAATGAAAGCTTGCTAAGAAAATGTTTTACTGAAGAGCTATGAAGTGAAAAACTTATTGAAGTCTTGGCAGAAGTCACTGGTTGGTTATGGGAAGCATGAGCTATACTATGCATGTTGATACCATGTTTAAAGACAATACTGAAAAGTAGTGTAGAATGTATTACAACTACTTGGTAGCACCCATGCTGAAAGTTTTCACTGTCCCAACAACCAGGGATTTACTTAAATTGTGCTTCATAAAAATTAAATAAAAAAATTCACTGTATTATACATCTGTTATACACAATTTCCTTTGAAATATAGTCAAACCTGTCTTAAGCAGAAATTACTGGTTCCATAAAAATTTGTCTGTCTTCCATGGTGTAAGCTGAATGGAGGGGATTATGCTATAAAATTAAAATAGTTTATTAGAAATGGAAACCCACATCACCACCTCATGCTCAAGTGGTTGGTACTAAAAACAGTTGTGTCATACTTGACAATATTTCAATTGCCGTACATACTCATGTATAATTCAACTTTTCAAACAAAATTTTTGAGAAAAAAATTGGCGGTCCAACTATCCACAAGGTCCAACTATGCACCAGTATATGCCATAATTATATTGCTTGCTGTGAAACCCTGAACACAAAATATCTGCAAAGAATAATTTTCGATGAAAATATTTTTGTTGTCACCTGGTTTTAAGGTCATTAGAGCAGGCATCAACAAACCATTTGTAAATTAATTCATTATTTTCATTCTCAGTTGATCTTCTTTCCCATGGAAGGGGGAAATTTGGGCAGACAAAATATGTCCACATATTATTGAACAGAGACAAGAATGAGGAAATATATATGTTTTAATGCATCTCAAACTGCTTCACTCTCCTCCTACCAAAAGGCTGTAGTTGGAAGGGATCTACCTTGAGCTCGTGTAGGGCAATGAACCAGCCCAACTATTCTATCCTCTTTTCCCTACCCACTACGGATCACACAATGCTGTACATTATTAGCCATATTCAAGGGATGGATGACTTAATAATACAAAAGAAGATAGGAGCAGGGATGAGAATAGATATGCCAGGAGGAGAATGAAATCCTAGAGAAGCAACATGCATATTTTGGCACTATACAGTTTAGCATAGTAAAAGGAGTTGAGTGGTGGAAAATTCCTTGAGTCTGGTGATGATGATTTTAGCCTTAAATGCAGACATCCAAGTTTCTCTTGCCCTTCCGAGTAAAAACTGATTGCAAGTTATTTTTTCACTGTCTATAATAATAATTTATTCAGTAAAGGCAAGTTACCCCAAGATTATTTACTTCAATAAAAATGAAGTGAAAATAAATCATAAAGATAAAATTTGAAAATAAACATATCCTAGCAAGTCGCAAGAAAAAAATAAATGCCTGTACAAAGTACAAGGTCCTACTAAAGAATTTGTAAGCATTCTTTTACAAATATGGAAAGAATTATTATTTTTAATCGACATATTCCAAAAGCTAATTGGCCACCTGAGGTACCCTTAGTGTATGAGATGTGCACTTTTTTATAAACATAATACAAATAGAGATGGTCACAACCTTTGAATAGGAGCTGAATGTCCCCAGTGCCTGACTAATTCATTGGTACCAATGGCTCCATTTAAAACACTGTGCACAAAGGAAACTAAAAGAACTTTTGCCTCAGCCTTATAGGCTGAATAGGTACCAAACCTATTACAAAGATTCTTGTAATCAAATCTGCTTCACACAGTATTTTCATTCTAGCTCATCTACATAATGTAAATTTTCTAACGCAAATGATACTCTCATGGTAGAGAGTTGAGAAACCAGGACAAAAAACTTTGGAAACCCATATCATGGTGACACAACAGGAATGACCATTCATCATAGCCATCAAAATTATACTCTGTGAGAATAAAAATGGAAAAAAATCCTTGCCAGAGTATGCCACTGTTGTTACAGCAAACTTTTACTGTACTTTTAAGTGGGGTCATTAGTTTGGAAAATGTGTGATGAGGTGTCTAACAATGACGTGATTTAATTATTGGATGAACCCTAATGAGTTTTTTATCTGTGGAAATGCTTTCTACCAAACTTATATAAATTAAAGTATTATGAACAGGAACAGCTTTATGGTTGATCAATTACTCATGTAGTTCATTATTTTTTCCAGATACCCACTGATAATACATCTGGAAAATCATTGTAGCATTGAGCAACAGAAAATAGCTGCATGGTTGCTACGCTCCAAATTACGAGAAACTTTGTACATACATGATGAAGACAATCCCAAAGATTTAAGCCAAATGAGTCCACAAGAGCTTAGGGGGAAAATCCTAATAATGGTGAGTAACTTACAAAGGAAAGAAATGCCTCCATGTTAAAAACTAATTTGTACATTTTTACCATTTAACATTTTTTGTATCTTTCTCTGTATTATAGGAATTACACTCATACTCTGTTTTGACTCTTGACATGGAATTATTTGTTAGAGTTTATTAGTTTATTCCTCTTTGCTAGAGTAAAACCATAAGGTTTATTCCCATAGTGCATAAAGTTTGTCCAGCAGGTCTTCTCAAACTAAAAAAGAACCAAGTCACACAAGCATCAGAACTCATGTGTAGATATTTTTCTTCAGATGGAGTATGATACTGAGTGATGAAGTAGATGGTATTATAGATGCAACTTATACTTCAGGCCGTAATAGGAAATTATTGTGGTATACCTAATAGGCTCAATGAAGCTCCCAAGCTTTTGTCCCTTAACAACTTTTATTTGCATTGATTTCCATTTCAAGCTGTACTCCACTAGATGGCAAATAAAGCTTAAAATGTGCACGATGCACCTGATCTATGATGTCAAGAGATATCACATTTTAGTTCCCTTTTTGGTGTGTCAGATTGGCAAGAAAGAGGATATGAGACAATGCAAATTTAAATTAAATTTTTGTAAATAGAGTGATAGTGAGTCGAAACATGATATTTAACGAAGAGGTGATGATCCAGACTTTGATTTATTGATATATGAAAGTGGTTTAGGTGAGAAATTATTCTTTTATTGTAATTATTTATGTAGCATATCAGTGAACACCTGTAGGTCTACCTATTATTTTACAACATTACTAGCCTCCGTCATGTTATTTTCATTTGCTGTATGCTCTTGTGTTTTGTTTTACCTATGTTAGGAAGTGAAGAGGAAAATGAGACTATGACTGACAGTAGTGACAGTGCTTTGGCAACAGATGTAGGCTCAGGATTAGATCATGCCAACAAAGGGAGATGTGGCAGTAGAAGAGGAAGGCTTCTTGGCAGAGGTACAAGAAAATCACCTAGGACAGTATCCCAGGATGGTTGGACAGAAATTGACAGTTTCCCAAGGGTAAATATGTTTACAGGTGCCACGGGTGTAAATCGGGAAACTGATTGAAATGAACTTTGCCCATCACTTGATTTTTTTACCCATTTCATTGATAAGGACCTTCTAAATTACACGAAAGTACAAGTAAATTCATATGCTTGACAGACATTACAAAAAGAAGGAGACTCAATAAGATTCCACCAAATAGTCAACTAGTATGATGGAAAACAGCCTCACAGAGAGAAATAAAAAATTTCTGTCCAAATTATCCACACAAGTGATTCCTAATGACCAGGTATGAAAGTCCATTAGAGTATTTATTTAGTAGTGTCCTGTAAATTTTTCCACAGCTTAATATCAAGAGACAGACTTTTGCCCTTGTATAATTTTCATGTAAATAGCCAGTTCTTGAAAAAGAAAGGAGAGCCTGGGTATGATCCATCACATAAAGTCAGTTCACTTCTGGAAATGTTGCATCAGAAATGTAAGTCTCCGAATCAAGTTGCAGTAGATATTACAATTGATGAAGGAATGTGTTCATGTAGAAATAGGTTGTACTTCAAATAATAATACATGCCACAGAAGTCCGGCTGCTTTAGCATAAAATTGTTTTTCGTGGACGAGGAAATGTAGTCACTGATGTTGTTATGCGTCTGCTAGGCAATTTGATGGAAAAAGTTAACATGCCTTACACATACTCCTATCACACAAGTCTCAATTCCATACCTTTACCAATATAGTTAGTACATTTCATTTGCGGTTGAAGCTTTTTAGATCTTAGAGTTATTTTAAGACTGTAAAGATATTTTGTGGCTTGAATGTAATGCAACATAAAAAAGGGGACTGGATTGGTATTGTACTAATAGAAAAGCATAAAAGTGGTGCAAAATTAGATCTGCATCCTCCATATGCCATATTCAACATACTTGTAAAGGACATCTCTGTGTTTGGCCAACCTCTCAACGTGCAGTGAAACTGGGTTCTGAGCAATTCACGTGCAGTCATTCACAATGGACCTGTCTAGGGTATTACAACAATTTCTCAACGCCAGGAATGAGTGATATGAATAACCTCTGGTTTAAGAAATTCATTTCCCCTAAATTCTCACCAGAATTTTTTAATATATTCTGACTGACAGAGATTCAAGGGGTACATAGTTCTCTCACGAAAGAAAGAAGTCTTTCCCAACCTGAACAACTATTATAGTCTGATTGAAACTTCATTACTCATGTGCAGATATATTTTTTTGGTCTGGGCGAGTCTATTTTGGAGAATTGCAGTTTGTGGGGTAAAGGGTACCTCTGCCTGAAACACTTTGCCTTACTCTCAGTTACCTCCCACAATGGCACTTTCCCCTCTGCTTGGTGCCATTTTGACCATCATAGGGTCATTTGCTTTCACACAAGCTATTCTCTATAACTGTAGATAGTGTTTAAAATTTGAATTTGGATAGTATATTAAGAATTTCTGCCCCATCACAAATTATTGTCATTTATGTTACTACTATGTTCCACTATGTATTAAATTTAAAAATACTGCTTGAAAACTATGAGTAATACTATAAAATAAATTGAATTCACAATACTTTAATAATTTTCATTATCTTATAGAAGAGAAACCCTCTATAAAAATATATGTATCTATAAATATTTGCCATGCCTAGTAGAATTTAGTTCATAAAACATTTTGTATGTTAAAATTATATTAAATACAGTTGTGGTCCAAATACTGATGATTTTTTTATGATTTCAGCTTAGTTGAAGATTTTGGTGAAAACAAAAATGCCTGAAGACCCTTTCAAATCTGTTGAGTTAATTTTTGTTGGGAATGTATACCTGTTACAAAGCATAACTCAAGTATTTTTTTGCAAAGAAAAATATCAATGATACGGCTTTAGTTCTTTCTAACTTTCAGCTAGTGCATCTAAACATCTCATTTTTATACAAATTTATAATAAATCCATTTTTGCAATACGAATAAAATTCTGGGACTCAGATTTTTTCCCCAGAGATGGAACCACTTTTATTGGAACTGGAAACAAAAGAATGCTAGGGCCAAAAAAACTATAACTGAGCCATTAATGACTACTATGTGAAATACTGTTAGAATAAAACCCTGAATCTCATTTTATAATTGTTGCAATGAAAAATTCTCCAGAATCTGTCATTTTTATAAGATGTAGGATATGCTGGTTTTAAAGCAAAAATATTTTGCTCAACCTTTTACCCCAAAAAACTAATTTATTTTTGTTGCAACCAGGGAAAAAAACTCCCAAAAAATTGTGGGGAAGGAGGAGATGTTTCTGACGAAGATGAAGGATGCGAGACAAATAAAAGAAAGGATAATCCTAAAAGAGTACCATTATGTAAGGAACTTTCAGACCTTGTTAGTTTAGTCAGAACAAGGTTTGTAGATTTCTCCACTTCCAGGCAAACACGTGAGTTGTTTAAATCTCTTCATTATCTCTGTCATTATGCTGCATGCTGTGCCAATAACAGAAAGAGGCAAGTGCCACTTCTGGTCATTTGCCTTGGCCTATGTGTACTTATTCCTCTTCATGGGCCTCAAATTTTCTGGGGACATCCACATAATGAGCTTCCAAAAATTTCTTTTGTGAGTTGGGAAAATAGCAGTCACTCTTATTTCCTTGAATGATGAGGCCTCTGAGTATGCCCATTGAGAGCAGAGTGAGTTCCTAAGGGGTTTCTGAATCAGCTTTAGATGGAACTTCAAATAGACCTCATGTAGCGCAATGCTGTGGTAATGGTGCTGCCAACAACAAAACAAAATTGATTGTTGTACCTTTGAAGCTGTGTTCACGAAATTTGTTCCTAGTGAACTTTAAAACAGTTGTTCCAAAGGCCCATTTGCAGGAATGTGTACGCAGGGACTTAATGAGAACACCAATTTAACCCTTTGAGTGCCATCCATAATTGTTAAAACTTGTGTGATAATTGCCAGAATACTTTAATGATGAATGAAAATTTTCCAAAGAATGGCTATAAAAATGTTATTTTTCATAATAATTTGCTAAAAATTCAAGAATTGGACCAATATAAGTAAACTTTATATCAGAATGTAACCTGAGGTGGAAAAAAAGAGAACACAAAATAAAAGACAAATTATTCTGTTATTATTTACATTTATAGCTATCAAAAAAGAGTCGCTAGGAGTGACACATGCACTTTTGGGAAAATTTGCCGTCTTTCACAGGGACATTAGCACTCAAAGGGTTAATTCATTGCTCCAAAATCAGTGGATTATAAACACTGGCCATTTCATTTAATTAAAAAAATTGATTCTTTTTGGCAAAGTATTTTTTTCTCTTTCAGTCCACTCCTAACCAGATACATATATAGATCTACTGCCTTGCCATGGGCTTCATCCTTACTCAGGCCTTGCCACTATAAGTTACTTTCTTCCATTATTTTATTTTCATGACTTTTTTAATGGGAAAAAATGTATTTTTTACTAATGGAGCATTATTTTGTTCATATCTTCATGGTTAGATATTGGGGATGCACAATATAAAAATATTTATTCATTAGCATTCTTATATTATTGATTTAAAGGTTTTTTGAAGTGTTCTTTTCCTTTGATTTGGCAACAACAAAACAGCAGTCACTTAAATGGCAAGATTAGTATTTCATTTTAGAGAAAATTAATATCAACAATTGTGTCATCTTTTCAATACCCTTATTTAATCCATCAATAAATTATGATCACAGTTTAATGTAGTTATTCCTCAGGATTGCGTGTACAAAAAGATGGGATGCTATCTACAACTGAAATTTAATATTTTGGAATAAATTAACTCCTTCACTGGCATGCTACATTTGTCATTGACCACTAAGTTTTGCTCCAAATTCATTTTCCAGCATACACTCTTACTGATAGATGTTGTTTCATATACTATGGAATGTTATTTTCCCAATGAAATGTGAACAGCACCTCTTTCGGATCAGTAGGAGAATATAAATTCCCATCTGTTTGAACCTGACTCTTGGGTAATCAAAGTGATGAGGGAAGTTCAAATAGTAAGGCAGTAGATTCAGTATTTAGGCAAGTGGTGGGAAATCGGTTGCCTTCCCTTCCAAAATTCTCTTTGTCTTGACCTCAGAAGCAGAGAGCTCACCAGTACGTGCATGTCTTGCATAATAATAATAATAATAAACCTTATTTGATGGGCAGCAGCCCTGTTTCTAGGAAGATACAAAGGTCATACAAA